>JAKSZP010006108.1:0-25984 GCA_022478985.1 Massospora cicadina | reverse complement strand
GTGATCTCACTCACATAGCTGATGAGCGATGGGTGACAGCTCACCCACTTCAAATCCCACCCCCAATTTCCTCACTCACCTCAGCAGAACTGTTGCAGGGAATCAGTGAAATCTGTGCCAAGATTATTGAACTGAAATTAGTTGGATCTAATTCAGATGGCAATTGGGCTGATGGCTGAAATTTGAATGGTTTTAAAAGCATGAAGGATGAAACATCAGCCAGATCACCTGATGGTTCCAATTTGATCCCAAAATCAGCAGAACAAATATTGGGCGCCATCGCCAAGAGTTTGAAACCTTCTGATAGTAATTCAGGCATTGTGCCCAATGGGCCTCTATTGATTAAATTAATGGTTAATTGACTGAACACAGGCAGGTTGGCTGCCCTGAACCCGTTCCCAACCAAATGGTCCCATCCCTACATTGGATGGCCTTGGGGGATTCCTGTCACTCATTGGGTCAAATGCCATTGTGCTAACCGTTGAAAATGTAATTGACCTCTGGTCCATATGCTTGAGGTCAAACTGACAAAGACTCAGCCCACCACCAAATTTTGCAATGACGGTTCCCAAAGAATAAACCCTCCCTCTACCATCCAATTCACCGGTTAGACTAAATTTGTGGACCCCAACCATGTTTTCACCAATTGACCACTATTTAATCAGTTGCAAGGCACTGAGAAGATTGTTGGTCGATTTTTCTTACTTTATTTCCCAAATAAAAATTTTATTGAAAAATCCCAAATCTTTATCTCCCTCCTTTTAACCACATTCCATATGGTGTTTGCCTGGTGGTCCACCACTCCGCACTCTGGGTGGGTCTTACCAATTATCTTGGTTACCATGATTCCCTCTATCGCCAATTGGACTTGACAAGTCCAATATTTTTGGCTCTACAACCCAGTTCTCATAACCTTTCGGCAGCAATATATAGGGATTTTATGGCCCTATGTTTGCCAACTATGGGAGAAAATTCACCTCTCTTTTACCCCCAACAAAATGATCTTACAACCAAGAATCTCGCAGAAACTATCCCAGTAGTTTCCACCCCTGTTAGCAGAACCGCTGGGTCCAAAATCTATTCAGTATGGTTTGCTGTTGGGATACTCCTAACCCTGACACTCTGCCACCATTTTGTGGTATCCTATTTCCCAGCTCCATATCAAGTTATATGGTCAGCAATGCCTCTGGCATTCTGGCTTGCTTTCTGGATGCTTATGCACCCTGACTGGCAGGCTGGTCTAAACTTCTTCTGCTGTTTCCATGACAGAATTACTCCGTTCACTTGAAAATTACTCCATTCAGAACCCCTATAAATAGGGGTTCTTTTTTTGAGGCCCGCATTTGAAGAAAATCTGACATTATTGTCAGATCATTTATTAATGTTTTTCAGATTGCTTGAGCTCAGATTCATTGGATCCCTCGAGGTGGTACAAGGGCCTTCATTTAATATTGAATTTTGTCCCAATTTAGTGGTTTTTCTCTTATTATTATCATTAAAGTTAAAATTATTGTTTTATTTGTTATTTTTAATTCTAATAATAACAATGTGTTGGTCAGAAATATCCTGTACCATCACATCACCCCCCTTTGAGGCAAGAAATTTCCTAATTTTCTCAGGACAATGGTGACAATCTTCAGCTGTTTTCCATGTAGATTCTTCAATGGGGTAATTCTTCCATTTGACCAGAAATTTGCATTGCCCCCATACCACTTTGCTGTCTAATATTTCCTCAACCTCATATCCAGGATTTTTACACAGTGCAGGTTGGAGGGGGAAAGTTTTCTCTGAAAGTGCCCCTTTAAACAACTTAAGTTGAAAAATATGGATAGTGGGATGTGCTCTTGATCCTTCTGGTAATGATAACTCAAAAGCCACTGGATTTACTTGTTTAATCACTTGGTATGGACCAATCCATACAGGACCAAACTTGTTATGTAGAACTTTGGTATTATAGTTCTGAGAGTGAATCAACACATAACTTCCCACTCTAATTCCTGGATTGTACCATCTTTTCTTGTCCGCCTTCTGTTTTTGGGATTTTGTGGCCTGGTCCAAACGCTGCTTTAAGAGTTTCAAAGTTTCCATAGCCTTCTTGGAAATTTCATCTGCTGTGGGGTTCTGACCTCCCACTGAAGGGTTTCAAGGATCTGGATGAAATATATAATTTGCAAAAAAGGGGGACATTCCAGTTGATTCATGAACCAAGTTGTTATATGAATATGGGCTAATCCTAACCAATCCCTTCAGTTTGTCTGACGGCCTGACATATGGCAATGAAGGTATTGTTCAAGCACCTGATTTACTCTCTCTGTCTGACCATCCAATTGAGGATGATAAGCAGAGGTTAACAAGGCTTGATTTGTAGGTTGTCCAATAGATTGTTCCAAAATTTTGATACAAACTGGGGTCCTCAGTCAGAAATTATTTTCTTGGGTACTCCATGGTGAGAAAAAACTTCCTCCAGAAACAAAGCTGCTGCTCCCTTTGACACAATCTGGGTGGAACATGGAATAAACTCTGCGTACTTGGTTAAACGGTTAACAACAACCATTATGGCATCAAATCCTCTGGACTTAGGTAAAGAAGAGATAAAATCCACACTAATGGATGACCAAGGCTTGTGGGGTCTCTGCAAGGGTATTAGCTTCCCTACAGGAAGTTTGTGCTGAGGCTTGACCTGGCACAAGTCAGACATTGACTCACATACTCCTTAACCTGTCTTACTATCCCAGGCCAGGAGTAGTGTCTAGTGATTAGTTCTAGGGTTTCGGTAATTCCCAGATGTCCAGCCAGTGGATGGTTATGGCAGGCCTCTAAAACCTCCTTCTGTAAGTTCTTAGTGAGAACCCATATCTTCCCCTGGTAGTGAATCCCATTCTCCTCTTTAATGAAATCTTTGAATTTGGGTAAAGTTCCATTAACCAACTCCTGTAATAGCCTCTTCCCAATTTTGGTTTTCCCTTGGGCAACTTGTATTCTTCCATTAAGTCCCTGGGCTCAATTTTTAATTAATGCAAAGATGTCAGGAGGTAACATGGTGGCCGTATTAATTTTATCTAACTCATGTGAAGTATAAGATAAACCCAGATCCCAGCTTAAAAGATTTGAGAGTAAATTCTCTTTGCCTGGGAGGTATTCAATATTGAACACAAAATTGGATAACTCCAGATGCCAGCGAGACTGTCTCTGATTCATCCATTGTGGTTTCTTATAGAGCTCCAGAGCTTTATGATCAGTCCAAATAATGATAAACTAATGGGAATACATCAAGTGGTGTTGCCACTCCTGGAGTGCCGCCACTATTGCTAATAACTCTTTATCATAAATAGAGTAGTTGGTTTCCGCAGGCTGCATTTTATGGCTGTAGTAGCAGATGGGATGTTCTATTCCATCCTCCCCTTGTTGCAGAAGAACAGCACCAATTACACAGTTGGATGCATCAGTTTTGAGTATAAATGGCTTCTCTGGATCCGCATGAGCCAAGACAGGGGCTTCAATAAAATTTCTTTTTATTCCCTGGAAAGCTTCCTCTTCTTCTGAACCCCACTGGAATGGCACCTTCCCCATTAATCTAGTTAGGGGTATTGCCACTGTGGAAAGATCTTTAGAAAACCTTCTCAGGAAGTTGACCGTTCCTAAAAAACTTCTCACCCCAGTTTGATCCGTTGGAGCTTTCCATCCCTTGATGGCCTTAAGCTTGTCAGGGCATATTGCCAGCCCTTCTTTGAAAACCACATTCCCCAAAAACGTTACTGATGACTTGTGGAACTCACATTTTGAGGGTTTTAGTTTGAGTCCTGCATCTTGAATGGCTTTCAGGACAGACTTGACATCCTCAATGTGTTGTTCTTCTGATTTAGAGAACACTAATATATCATCCATATAGGCAATGCGGCAACGTCCCAATAAGTCACAGAGCACATGATCAATTAGCTGTTGGAACACAGCTGGGGCATTTCTTAGTCCAAAGGGCATCACCCAATATTCAAAAATTCCCCAGTGGCATTTGAATGCTGTGAATTTCTGATGATCTGGGTGCACCAGTACTTGATGAAAGGCCTCTACTAAGTCTAACTTGGTAAACCAAGTGCTTTCAGAGATCATAGGCAAAATGTTCTCAAAGAGCGGTAGTGGATAAGAGTCTGATTTGGTCACCTCATTCAGTTTGCGGAAATCCACACAAGGCCTAAGATCTCCACTAGCCTTAGGTACTAACAGGATTGAGAGACCATGGAAGATTTGGAGGGGACAATTAATCCAGATTTCAGCATGGTATCAATTTCTTTCTCTAATGCTTCCCTTGATCTTCAGTTCAACATATAAATAGGACATCCTCTTGGAAATTCTGAGTCCTTCTTGAACTGGAAATTGAGAGAAAATGGGCCACCAGCATCAAACTTGGGTAGTTCTCAAGGGCCAAATACACTGTCAAACTCAACATATTCCTTGGGCAAGGCATTGTCAGTGACTTCTTCAGATAAAATTCCAAGCATGGATGATGTGGGCTCACAAATTGTGAACTTCCATTGAAGGGTTAGAGAATCTGTGGGATTAATAGTAACCTCTTTGGTCAGCATATTGAACTGAGGTGTGAACCAGTGCCACCATTTCATTCCCAACACCACAGGATAATGAAGGTGATTTAGAGTGCAGAAGCTCTAATCAAATAGTCATTCCCCTTGACCAATTTGGAGCCATATTCCAACCCTCCAAAACACAGCAGTCTTAGTAGCATCTGCTAGAGACACTTTACTCACTTTTTTAAGGGCAGGTTCCATTTTTGTGTAAGCTCAATTTGGATGTAGTTCTCATTAGCCCCAGTGTCTACTAAAGCTGTCACTTCTTTATAGTTTTGACCATTAATTATTTTAAGTGAAAGGAGTAAATAGGAGTAATGTGCAAGAGACTCCTTTATTGGTATAAGTCTCATAGACTGGAGCAGATGATGCAATTTTCTCTGAACTAGCCCGAACAGACCCAAGGGTGTTGGTTATGGCAACCATTTTATGGTTTTCTTTAGAGTATGCAGGTTGTTCTGCTTGAGGATTCTTGGTGAGATGTAGGGGTTCAGACTCTTTATGGCGAAAATCCTTTCCTTTTACAAACTTGTACCCTTGGATATATAAAAGATTCCGCTTAGTTTTTGCAATTTTAAAATGGTGCTCTACATTTCTAGAACAACAGATTTCCTCCTCCAAATCCTCAGCAATAGGTGTTGCCACCAAGGCTGAAAGAAGGTCTGGGTGTAAGTTTTGTCTAAGCATCCATGGAAGATTTGAGGGAACTACCTTTGCTGCCCAAGCAGGTGGACAAAATGAATGTGTATATTCTTCTATGTACCCCTTTCCTTGATTTGTTAGCAACAAAGCTGACCATGCCGCATCTTGACCTTCATCAGGACATGCCACTTAATCAATTAACTGAATACAATCATCCAGTGTATCAGGTAGCTTCTTCTGTTTATCCAGGAGATTTCTGATCCAAGTGGCAGACTTATCAGGTAACTCATTCAAAACTTGAGAAATCTGATCAGCAAAAGTAGGATTTTCTCCCTGTGTCTTAGATAAGTGACCTTGGATATGCACTATGTCAAAAACTTTATGAATTTTCTTCAAAGCTAAGGTTCCCAGGATAGGCTGAATAGAACTAACTTGAATTGTATCTGCTTCATGGTTGACAGGACTTGAAATACATCCCTTCATCATCCAATAGATCTCATGCATTAGAAATAGCAACTTAAAGATGATCAGCAACATGGTAGGAGAATATTGATACCAGGCAGGTAAGAGAGGTTGAACAGGCACCTCCCTTGAAACTCTCACCACAGACCAAAAACTAGATGAATTCTGTGTAATGTAATGGACCAGTTCTTTCCATTAATGAACAAAAGAATTGGGCAATACCACCCAGGTAATAGTCCACAAACTTGATAAAACCCCAGATAGTGCTCTGTAAGTCCGCATTTCACTATAATAAAGTTGAAGCCATCCTTGGATAATGGTTAGGATAATACTTAATCCTAACAATGATCCTTGACTCCAGGTGAGGGCCAATAGAGAATCCCTTAAGTGACTGAGTTCAGTGTCCTGGAGAAAGGCATTCATCATAGTATATTACTCAATAAAATTAAAAATTAAAATAATTTTTATTAAGATATATTTATTGAGCCAACTGAGTAAGAACACAGAATTGAGGAATAAAATTCAACTCAATTCTTTTTTATAGTATGCAAATAATAATTTATTAGACTTTTTAAGTCTTATGAAATCATTAGTCTGAAATAGTTGATAATTATGATTTTAAACATAGGATTAAATTATTAGATAATAGTTATAAAAATATAATAATTATCAGTGATTATTGAAAATTGATAATCACTGTCAATCATCAAAATTTGGAAGGTCTATTTTAGACCTGACAATCTTGTTTTGATCAAATTGATTTTTGATAAAATTTTAGGCTCCTTTTTATAGATTAATTTTGTATGCAAAATGGATGAATTACTCTGTTTGCTTGAAAATTACTCCGTTTGGAACCCCTATAAATAGGGGTTCTTTTTTTTGAGGCCTGCATTTGAAGGAAATCTGACATTATTGTCAGATTATTTATTAATATTTTTCAGATTGCTCAAGCTCAGATTTATCAGATCCCTCAAGGTGGTACAAGGGCCTTCATTTAATATTGAATTTTGCCCCAATTTAGTGGTTTTTCTCTTATTATTATCATTAAAATTGAAATTATTGTTTTGTTTGTTATTATTAATTCTAATAATAACAATGTGTTGGTCAGGAATATCCTGTACCATCACACTGTTATGATAGGATACTATCATTGTATTTTGTCATTTACTTTTAAAAGAATAATACCTGAGATGGTTAGATTACTTTAGTAATGATTGGATTAGCCTAACTAAAACTGTATATGAAGGAGGCAAGTAGCTGGTAGACAGATTAAAATTTATATAATTTATATCAAATTAGATAGCATTTTAGTTGTGGTGGTTTAGAAAATCATCTTATAAATAAATCATTATAAATGCATATTTATTTCAACACCAACTCCTAGACTGTTTACCAATCTCAGATAAACTTGACACAAATAATCTATGAAATTATATAAAATTGTTCAGTTGACTTGATTAGTCTAATATTTCAGATATAAGGGTTTCATTTTTTACTTATAGTTTTTATTACTTAGTTGATTTTATTAGTCAATCATATGGTAAACTTTCAAATATCTATCTATATTACCTCATTTTATTTATCTGGTTGATTTAATTGGTCAATCTAAAGTAAATTTACTGATCACCATCTACAATAATTCATTTTGATCTAGTTGATTTAATTGGTCAACCTATACATAATTTACTGATTGCCATCTACTTAATAAAAAAATTTCATTCACTGACTGACTGACTGACGACTGACATCTGAAACCTTCGAGTCTGAGGTTAATCTATTTGGGTGAGTGGGTGAGAATTGGCGAAACTTATCGAATCTGAAATTATCAAGCCTGATGGGTTCAATCTATTTGGGCGAGTGGGTGAAGATTGACAAATATTATTGAATAATTCACCAAATTGCTCACCTGAAGCTAATCGAGTCTGATAAGTCTAAACTATTTGGGTAAGTGGGTGAGCATTGGCAAATAAGATCAAATCTGAAACTATCGAGTATGATAGATTCAATCTATTTGGGTGAGTTGGTGAGAATTGGCGAATATTATCTAATAATTCACCAATTTGCTCATCTGAAGCTAATCGAGTCTGATAAGTTTAATTTATTTGAGTGAGTGGGTGAGAATTGGCAAAAATTATCTAGTAATTCACCAAATCGCTCACCTGAAACTCAACAAAAATCAGTATTAGAGTTTAAGTAGATTAAGTAGTTGGGATAATCTTCAACCCACGGGGCTAGGAAGTGAGATTTGCGCGCCACTTTGTTGGTTCACCCTTTTAAGTTCGAGGTGATATTTTGGGAGTTTTTGTGCTGTTTAGTTTAAATATGTTGTCATGTTTTAAATTTCTAATAGCCGTGCTAAGCCTAAATGGTTAGTTTAAAAATGTGACGTCATATTTTAATTTGCTAATATTGGTGCTAAGCCTAAATTGTTGGTTATTTTTACCCGACTTTAAAAAAGGAGAAGGTTCTCAATTCGACCTGTATGTATGTTTTTTTGGGCTTGTTCACGCATAACTGAAAATACTGGACCGATTTGGATGATCATCTCCAAAAATCGAGGATGCTCCAACTTAGGTCCCATTTTACTTTTGTAAGTAGTGGTCAAGTATCTGCCCATTAATTTAGTAAATAAAAAAATGGGCTTGGAAGCGATAGATTTCAAGTATGTTCATTGCTGGATAAACTTTATTCCGGCATAGGTGAAGTGATAGCTTCGAAGCACTTTTGATATGTCCTATGGCTGGGAGGCAAGTTCAAAATTCAGTCAGCATGAGCTCATAGTGGGACGAGCTTATAACATTATAGATGGCTATCGTTTTTGCATAATTTGATCAATAAACTCATCTAAATTGATAAAATGAATTATTTTAGATAGTGATCAATAAATTTACATAGATTGACTAATAAAAGCAACCAAATCTAATAAAATGAATTACTGTAGATGGTGATCAGTAAATTTTGCATACGTTAGCCAATAAAATCATCTAAATTTTATAAAATGAAGTATTGTAGATGGTGATCAGTAAATTTAATATAATTTGACCAATAAAATCAACTAAATTTAATAAAATGAATTATTAGTATATTTTTTTATAAGATACTATATATAATAGATATACAATAAGTTTTACTTTTATAGAGAAATAGTAAGGGGTCAAAAATGATATATAGAGATAGTAATATTTATAAAAGTAGGAAAAAGAGCCACTTTATAAAATGCACTAATTTTTTGAGGGGAAAAGAGCTGGGGGTAAAGTTTTTTTGGAAAAAAAGAACCTTCTCAAAAAAAAATTTTAGAAAAAAAGAACCTCCTTTAAAAAGCTCTAAAAAGTATGAAATAATTGAGAAATTAAGCCTACTCAATAAAACCCTTTTTGAAGTCAGCACCATATTTTAACTGACTTATAATAGATATTTATAATTTATATACTCAGTACTATTTATTCTAAGCTGCTTATAGTTTACACTTGGACCCAATCCAGATATAAGATATAATTTGTATTTTTGAGTAAAATTCTATAATTCAGTTTAAAATATGGCGCCGACTTCATAAAGGGTTTTATTGAGTAGGCTTATTTTAGTTATTGGGTTGGTTTTAAATTTTTAAATATATTTATATATACTTTATTCCATGATTCAAATCTATAAATTGGTGGGCTATTTTGGTTAATGAGTTAATTTTAAATTTTTAAATATATTTTATATATACTCTATCAGTGGATCAAGTCTATTGTGAAACTAAGCTGAAACTGATTCCAAACGGAATTTTAGACAAGGATTAAGTAAATTGGCTAACGAGTTGATTTTAAATTTTAATATATTTTATATATACTCTATCAGTGGATCAAGTCCATCATGAAACTAAGCTGAGACTGATACCAATCCAAATTTTAGACAAGGATTAAGTAAATAGAACAAGCTATATTTATCAAATATATTGGAAAAAAAAGCTGAAAATGATTTTAATCGGAATTTTAAACAAGAATTAAATAAATAGAATAAGCTATATTCAAAGGCAAATTTTAACAAGATAATTATTTAAGCTCAATTCAGTTTGAGCCTCTTGCTACTAGGTAAAGTCGAGTCCATTTTTTGGTTTATTTATCTTAAGATTTACACCGCATAAATACAAGGTGAGATGACTATACTAAAAAAATACATGGTGAAACTATAACTTATTGAAACAACAACCTAAACTAATAGATTTATTATTCTGTTATCAATATCAACAAAAGTTTTATTTCAAAGGTAATTAATTTTTTAGTTATCATAAGGTTAAAAATTCCTTAGGAACTTTGGGTAGGGGTATGACTATGTCTGTGTTGGCATTGTGCACCAATGCCCCAAAATGAGATAGCAATTAGCAAGGCAGTATATAGAGTTCCTGGCCTATCATACACCATACATGGAGATTTTCTAGGTTTTATCTCCTTTCCCATTAATTCGAATCCCCTTCATCCTTCATCAGTGCAGTATTGTCCCCAGATCAGCATCTCAAATAAAAAAAGGTTAAAATTCCTTAAGTTCTTTTCATAGATTCAAAGCTTACCTGTTGACAATCAGATCTTGAGATTTTGTTAGCAAAGCAACTTGAATTCATATAATCTAGCTTTACAGCCCCATTCTTGCAAAATAACAGCCAATCAGAGATATATGGAGTAATAAAGATTTGTTAAAATTAATTCTCCAATTTTATAATACTATTTATTAATTCTATAGATGATTTGACAAAAATAATTTAATTTAATTATTATATAAAGTATTTAAACTTACCCACAAATTATAACCAATAAAACACATATAATTTAAGCTCCACTGATGAGCTTGACATTAGTTATTGATATATATTGATTCCATAAAGCTTTTAATAATATTAACGCATAAATAGCTAGCATATTTTTAAGTAAGCATATCTGCTTTTAATATTTAGATAGACTCTGTATTATAATATGTAAATAGTTCAAAGCATTAATTATTTTAGGGATGATACCCCTGCTTAAATTACATAACTATAATTTTAACTCAAAGGTAAGCACTTTAATAGTTTTTAGTTATTTTGGTAAAATATTTACTGTTGTTTTCACTAACCACATAAATTACAGAAAAATATTTGCTGGATTGTTGTTTTCAATATCCTCACTTAAATTACAGAATTATAATTTTAACTTAAAGGTAAGCATTTTTAAGTTATTGGTTATTTATGATTTAGAAAAAAAGATTCTCTAGATAGATGTTTTCATTACCCTCACTTAATCTACAGAACTATAATTTTGCTACAAAGTAAAGTACTTTTTAGTTTTAGGCAATTAAGATTTAGGGAAACACTCACTAGATTGTTGTTTTGATTATCAATACTTAAATTTCAGAAGTATAATTTTGATGCAAAGGTAAGCACTTTGTGTTTTTGGTTATTTAGGAAAACATTTACTATGTTGTCATTTCCATTATTCATGCTTAGATTACAATTTATAATTTTACTGCATAGGTAAGCATGTTAAGAGTTTTTAGTTATTTAAAATTTAGCAAAAAGATTCTCTAGATTGACTTTTTATTATTATGAACTTAATTTTTATAATTATAATTTCAATGCAAAGTTAAGCACTTTTTAGTTTTTAGTTATTTAAGGTTTAAGAAAACATTTACTGGATTGTTGTTTTGATTATCCCCACTTAACTTACAGAATTGTAATTCTAATGCAAAGCAAGCACTTTTTAGTTTTTAGTTATTCAGGAAAAATATTCACTAAATATTTATTTTTATTAGTTTAGCAATAAAAAGTAAATTTAGTTAATGGTTTTTAGATTTTTGATCCCAGTAACTTTTTTAAATTTGGAGAGTTGTATTGATCTTATTTTAAGGTAAGCTGTTTATTGGTTTTACTTATTGTTTACTATATAGAGCTATTAATTATTATGTTTATTAGAAGTTTGTTTTCAGTATGATCATCCATGATCTAAATTGTTCATTGTTATCTTTTTAAGATAAGTTTATTAATGAGTATAATTATTTTTCACCAGATGTTTGTTTCCAACATGATCATCTGCAATCATCTGAAATGATTGCAAACATCTTTTTAAGATAAGTTTTGATTCTTATTTGATAATATTTTTAGAAATTAATTGATTTTAATTTCAGCATAAACTATTATATTTTTCTGTATTTTCTAACATCATCAGAATAAATTTTTAATAGTTTTATTTAATCTAATATAAGTAGTATTTTTGCCAATTTTAATTCCACCATAAGTTGTTACCATTCTAAATATTTGCTAATATCATTTTCAAGATAAGTTTTGGTCTTTTCTACCTGATCTACTATGTTATATCAATATATGAATTGCTTATTTTGAGCTGTGATATATTGGTAGCAAATTAAAATTATGCTTAGTTTTCTCCAGGTTTTAATATTCTAATAATTTAATCAGTATAATAATAATAAATTTTGAAGAATATTGCTTCTATTCTATTATGACTATATTAAAGTGTTTGCTCTTTTAATATTTGGCTTATCCTGATATCTATTTCTTTAATTTCTACTATATATCACCTGAAAAATAACCTTATATAATTATATTTAATCTGCACTAAAGCACTTAGTTTTATTGATATACTCAGTTTGCTTAAGTTTGTGAGCTTAAATTATATCATGGATTTTTTATTTGGAGTTATGCTACTATTTTCCCAGCTGCAAGGGCAACAAAAAGCTGTTAGTCTGAGTAGCACAAATGATATTTTTATGGTATTATAACATACTATCATAAGCATTTTTGACCTTAAATATTGCTCAAAGTTATATTTTATTAGCAATAAGTTAGCTCATAGGCCACAAGGGCAACAGCAAAGCTGTCAGTCTGAGTGGCACAACTGATAGTTTTTTTAAGATAAATGGGGATTAAAGCATAGCTATGGCACAGATACTGGAAAGAGGTCACCAGCGTAGCTGGCAACTGAATGGAAGCTGTGCCAGAGAGAACTCATCAACTCACCAGTCATGAGAGCAACAGTGGAGCTGTTAGTCTGAGTGGCTTGAGAGTAGTGCTGGCACAGCCTATAGGCTACAATGTGAGCTTATCATCTGATAAACTTTAAATAATGTAGTGAAGCATGGGTATCTGGATGTTAGGTTTATTGTCATGGTTGGATGACATGATAGTAGGCACTGATGCTAGGGACAAGGCTGGGTGACAGGAGGCCCAGAAGATGAAGCTTCAGGCTCTTCCTAACTTGAAGCACACCTTAGATCAACGCTGGGTGCAAGCCAAGCAAGCCCAGGTTGATACTAATGGTGTGCAAAATTCCCAGCCTCTTATTTCAGCTCAGGCCCTAAAACAAATGGTTTACATTTTGAATAAGGATGGTTCAATTAGCTTGGTTGGAGAGCAAGGGTTCAAGTCCCACTCCAGCTATGAGATTTTAACTTCTGGTAAAATAAGGCTTCAATCAATTACTCAAGTGAAGGCACTTTTGGTGTATTTTACCAAAAAGGATAGAAGCATCTGTTTATTGGAATGTCAAGGCTTGGTCACATTTCTGCAGAACCCAAATTTCCCTGATTCATTTTAAATAGGATTTTGTGATCAACCCTCCTTGTTGATTGACTTTCCTAATAACACCCCATTATTTTACATTTTTACAATGGTTCCTTGGGCAACCTGGTGGTGGACCTCTTCAGCTAGGTCTCCAACCATGTGGGCCACTACTTTATCTCACAATTTACCAAAATCCCAGGGGCACCTGTGGGCCGCCCAGGTCCCCTCTAGATCAAGGCACCCAAAGCCCCTGACATCAAGCCACACTTGATTATGGACGCCTCTCTGGGGTCCACTCAAGCGGTGTTGTTTCTTACTTACCTGGTATTTTATGTTGCTATTTATACATTTGCCCGGGGTACCTTTTGCACTGGCACTGCTCAAGGTGCTTGTCTTCCCATTCTTCTAATGGCTAGTTCCCTAGCAATGTGGGTTTGCATCCCACATCACCTTGCTGGGAATGAGAGAGTTATAGATACTCTTTTGACATTTATATGTTTTAAAAACCTGCCTAAATTGGCTCACTTAATTTATAAAATACTTTGGGCAAGTTAAGTAGAAGTTGATTTAGTAGTTCAGAAGATATGTCACATACTCATTTATTCAAGGCAAGGGGACCAGGGGACCCTTCTTGCCAACACAAAAATAAAAGTCAGGATAAAAAAGGAGAAAAATATGTTAAAAAACCCGATTTAGCCTCTAATGTCACATACTCAATAATTTTAAGTATAAAGATATGTTTTGGGTATCAGTTTGATGTTATTTGATTGATTTGATAGGTTTATTTTGTTTGCCAAGTGGTTATTGGTTTTTGTTTAAATTGATAGTACATAGTTTAGTTTTGAGGGGTGATTAGTTAAAGGTTGTTTTGATATGTTCAGTTGGTTTTAATTGATTGGTTGGTGGTTTTTGGGTGATTTGATTGAGTAATTAAATTTGGCTGAGTGGTTTTGTTTATCTATAGTATAAAATCTAAGTTAATATATTGAAAATCTTTTATTTCATAGACACCATAGTGAAGCATGGGTAAATTGGCTAGTCTACAATAATTCATTTTAATCTAGTTGATTTAATTGGTCAACCTATGCAAAAACAATCCAGACCTATAGTAAATCAGGCTCATCAGTTATGATCTCATGTTTGAACATACCCCCCAGCTATAGGACATATATCATGTCAAAAAAACCTATCAAATTTTTCAAACACCAAACTTTTACCTAAAACATCTCTTTATACTTAAAATCATTGTAACATATCTTCCAAACTACTAAATCAACTTCTACTTAACTTGCCAAAAGTATTTTATTAATTAGGTAAACCAAATAGGCAGGTTTTTATAATATATAAACCTAAACATCCAGAAACTCATGCTTTGCTACAGTATTTAAAGTTTATCAGATGATAAGCTCACATTATAGCCTATAGACTGTGCCAGCACTACTCTTGAGCCACTTGGACTAACAGCTTCACTGTTGCCCTCATGGCTGGTGAGCTAATTATCCCAACTACTTAATCTAATTAAATTTCTATTACTGATTTTTGTTGAGTTTCAGTTGAGAAATTTGGTAAATTATTAGATAATATTTACCAATTTTCACCAACTCACCCAAATAGATTGACCCTATCATACTCAATAATTTCAGATTTGATCTTATTTGCCAATTCTCACCCACTCACCAAAATTGATTGACCCTATCAGACTCAAAGGTTTCAGATGTCAGTCAGTAAATCAATATGTCAGTACATCAGTGAATGTATTTTATTAAGTAGATGATGGTGATCAAATTTGTGAGTATAGTTTATTGCTGGATAAACTTAATTCTGTTATTGGTGAGTCAATATGAGCTCTTATTGGCACAGCCTCCATTCAGCCACTAGCTACGCTGGTGACCTCTTTCCAGCATCTGTGCTATAGCTAAGCTCTGAGCACCATTTACCTTAAAAAAACCATCAATTGTGCCACTCAGACTAACAGCTTCACTGTTGCCCTTGTGGCTTATGAGCTAACTTACTACTATAAAACAACTCTGAGAAATGATCTAAGGTTCAAAATAACTATGATAGTATGGTATAATACCATAAAAATATCATTTGTGCCACTCAGACTAACAGCTTTGCTGTTGCCCTTGTGGCAGGGAAAATAGTAGCATAACTTCAAATAAAAACTCCATGATATAATTAAGCTCACAAACTTAAACAAACTGCATATATCAATAAGACTAAATACTTTAGTGAAGATTAAAATGTAATTATTTAAGTTTATTTTAATTAGGTGATGTATAATAGACATTAAAGAAATAGATATTAGGATAAGCCAAACATTAAAAGAGCAAACACTTTAATATAGGCATAATAGAATAAAGGTAATATTCTCCAAAATTTATGATTATTATACTGATTAAATTTTTATAATATTAAAACCTGGAAAAACTAAGCATAATTTTAATTTGCCACCAATCTATCACTGCTCAAAATAAGCAATTCATGTATTGATATATTATAGTAGAGCAATTAGAAATAATCAAAACTTACTTTGATAATAATATTAGCAAATAATCAAGAAGGTAACAGCTTATGGTAAAATAAAAAAATCAGCAAAACTACTACTTTATATCAGTTCAAATAAAAATATTAAAAACTTATTCTGATGATATTAATAAACACAGAAAATAGTACTAAAAAATAAACACAGAAAATTACAATAGTTTATGCTGAAATCAAAATCAATAAAATTACTAAAATATTAGCAAATATGAAGCAAAAATCACCTTAAAAATATGCTTGCAATCATTTTCAAATAATTACAGATGATTGTACTGAAAATAAACATCTAGTGAAAAATAAGTATTATCATTGAAAACTTACCTTGAATATAACAATAAACAAATCAGTTCACAGCAGTCATACTGGAAACAAACGCTGAATAGATTTATTAAATTAATAGCTATAGATAGTAAAAATAAGTAAAGCTAATAAAAAGCTTACTTAAAAAGAGCTCAGTAGCTTTCTTTAGATTTAAGAATATTATGCTGGGATTAAAAAAAACTAAAAAGCTATTAACTAAACTTACGTTTTACTGCTAAACTAATAAAAACAAATATTTAGCAAATATTTTTCTCAAATTACCAAACTTATTAAAATACTTACCTTTGTGTCCAAATTATAATTCTGAAATTTAATTATGGATAATAAAAATATATATCTTAAGAATTTTTTTTCATAAATCTTAAATAACTAAAAACTCTTGATATGCTTATTTATGTAATAAAATTATAAATCTGCAATTTAATCATAGATAATAGAAACAATAATATAGTGAATGTTTTTTCTAAATCCTGAATAACCAAAAACTAAAAAAGGCTTAACTTTGCATTAGGCTTACAATTTATCAATTTAGGTGGGGATAATCAAAACAACAATCTAGTGAATGTTTTCCTAAATCTTAAATAACTATAAACTAAAAAGTATAACTTTGCATTAAAATTATAGTTCTACAAATTAAGTGAAAAACTTTTCTTTCCACTTGATCTCACTTTTGAGCGATTTATTTAAAAGATTTTGTTTATCCACCACCATCTGGCCACACCCATTTCCTATTCAATGTCCTCAGATCCACCGCCTTACACCCCAGTGTGGGGCAGCAGTGCTCTACCACCTAGCATTTTCTGCCCAGCAGGAAAACACATTTAGATGGGCTCAAACAGCCCACCCACCTCATCTGGCTTATTTATCCCCCCATGGGACTTAGTGCTCCACCTGGTGTGCATCCACCCTTCTTGCCCCCAACCACTCGCCCTCCCTTGTTCTGCCATTCAATTTTGCCTCCGCATCAACTACGGGCATTTATTCCCATATGCTGACAAGGCAATTATCAACCTAGCCATTATGGCCTTTGCACCAGCTAGCTTTATCAACTTCCGCTCATTTAAGGGCTACTTTGATATTAGGTTCTAAACAGAGGAGGATGCTGCAGCAGCAGCGATGACTCCTTTAATTTACAAAAATACCCCTATTATCACTACCCATATTCGCCTCCCTTTGGACACCACCCTGGTGGTGTCATTTGTGAATCTCCCATCCCACCTCCCGCCCCAAGTTTTATATGACCAGTTGGTCATGGGCTTATAGCTTATGGCACTCAGCCCAACCTCATCTTTGCAGTACCCTCTGGCGTGGAGCGCCTTGCTGCCCCTTGTGCAACTGCCACCATCATCCCACACCACCCTGTCATAGCCCACCAAATCCTCCCCACGCTAGTGTTACAGCAGCACCAGAGCATTCCTTTGGGCTCAGGTTGATAATGGTCAGCAGATTTGTCCCCTCTGCTTTGGGCTCAATCATACAAAAAAAGCTTGCCCACATGCTGCTTCCACTGATGCGGCTTCATAGCCCCCTCCACAGGTCCTGTATGGGGCACTTTGCTGCCCCCCCCCACCCTCCACTCTCATTTGATGGGCCAGAATGGAAAATTGGCCCCCTCAAATCTTCCAGCCACATTCTCCCACCTAAACCCACCCCAGCCAATCAGAGCCAGGCTTGGACCACCCTTTGCACCCAAGCACCCATGCATTCACCCACTCCCACCCACCCAACTTCTAACACCACTATTCTTGTGAACCAAAATCCATGGGACCTACTGGCAGAGGTTGACAAATCAGGTAATGTTCTCATTAGTGAGCATTCCAGTCAACCTCTCAGCCAATACAATTATGGTCAGGCCAAGTTTTTCCTTCCTGACTTTGATAAAACCCCACCCCCCAGACATTTCACTCCTCTGCCCAATGCAGCCCCCTACCAAAGTGACCACCAGCTCACCTTAGCTGCGGTGGCCTCTCCCTGGTGCCCAACTTCTATACACAGCAGTGGCCCAATCAGTAGCTCATTTCCAGCATGGCCTGCCCACCCTCTTCTTCCCCCTCAACTTTCCTGAATCTACATGCAGTGACATCTTAAAGTTATTTAATAATGCTGAAGTTGCTTTCATGAATGTTGCAACGCTTGCCAAATTCAACCCTTCAGCTAAAATTACCTGCCACAGTATCTCCCTTTTTGCCCAACTTCCCAAAGCCTGCAAAGAAGCTGAAGTCCTTGTTGCAGCATTTGTTGAAGTGCTTTACCATGCTAATCTTATTGAGGAGGTGGAAAACTCATACTACAATGACTTCCACCCCCACTATGCGGATACCTCAACGCCCTGGCTCTCCACTTTGATCTGCTACTTTAATCAAAATCCCATGATTGAGGCGCATTTGTCTGAAGACCAACCCCTGACCCCCCTCACCCTCTGCCATAGTGGGTTAGCAGTTTTGCTCCCCACCTGGTTAGTAGTTTTCTTTCTTTCCATTTGTTTTTGATCAGTTTTTTGTTTTGATTTTGGTATTGTCCATTCCCTGGTCAGCATACCTTGAATAAATTTAAATTAAGTGAGAATAATGAAAACATCTATATAGAGAATCTTTTTACTCAAATAAATAAACTAAAAACTAAAAAGTTCTTACCTTTGCATTAAAATTATAAATCTTGAATTTAAGCAAGGATAGTGAAAACAACTAATTAGAGAATCTTTTTTCTAAATTATAAATAACCAAAAAGTAAAAAGTACTTACTTTTGCATTGAGTTTATTATTACATAGAATAAGTGGGGTGTTATCACTAAAATTATTAAATACTATAAAATTTTTATTTTGTTTTCTTATTCTAATACCTAGGCTTATATTTATTGTTGGGAATACCTTATCTAAAAATGTGATAGCTATATATGTATTTTCATTATCAAAAAGCTAAAAAAATCAATAAAAAATAGCTTACACTAAGCTCATCAGTGGAGCTAATTTTAAAGTAATTTTATGGGTTGAAGCTTTTGCAGTTAAGTTTTATAGATTCAAAGCTTTAGCATTGAATCACATATATAAATCTATTAAAATAACTGGAAGAATAGGAAAATAGTTTTGTATTTTAAATTCCAAAAATTCCTCCAATTATCTCCAAATTAACTGCCACCTCAGGATGGGGGTAGAAAAGTAGACTTTAGATCTCACAATCACTGAAATTAAACTCAGAGGTCAGAAGGCTAGTAAAGATATGATATTGCATTGAAAGGTATATGGAGAATCTAGTATATATATAATATTTGAGGTGGGTCAACCTTGGAACAGATATACCACACTGAGAATTTTTCTAGCCAGGACAGGTTTTGAACTCATAACCTGCACTAGAGTGGAAGCAGTTTTACCTGCCAGGCTAACCACCCTTGAATCTAGTATACATATAAAAATCAGATAAATCTGATATTCATTTATAAATATAAAAATTAGATAAATCTGATGGTTAATTTTTATTCATGATTATTAGAAAATTAGAGAATTTGTTTTATACTTTAGAATTCCTTTGTATATGATTATAATAAAAATAGATCTTCTGTTTTGTATTTTAGAATTTCTTTTATATATGATTATAATTAAAATAAATATTTGGATAGGCATTATTATTCATATTTATTGGAAAATTGGAGAATATATTTTCATATTGAGAATTGAGTTTATATGTATAATTTTGCAGATACCCCAGATATCTCCAAAGTTATACTCACCATCAAGGTGGGGGTCATAAAGTAAGATTAACGCTTTTTGATTCACTACAAAATAAACTTGGGGGTTGAAAAACTACCTTTAAGCAATTTGATTACTTAAATCTAGGGTTAGCACCGCCAAAAGCAAACTGATTTATGACATCATAGATCATATCAAAAAGCTCCATAACTGCTCTAAACAACACTCTGAGTTCAAAAGGATGACCCAACAAAGTGGCACACAAATCTCACTTTCTAGCCTAGTGGGCTGATGATTACTTAATTAACTTTTATCCTTTTATATCAAAATTTATAAGAGAAATGGTAGCTGATTGCAAGTCTAGTATTTTGGTAGATGGAGATGGATAGGTTTACAGTAATTTAACCTATCAGCTTAACTAATTAAATACTAAACTGCATAGTAAACCCATTTTTTAAAGTTTCAGCAGTAGCAGGAACCACCCTGTATAACAACTACCCAAATCTTACATTTTAACTCCATATCATTAAATAAATAATGATAAGAGAGGATAGAGAAAATTATGTTTACCTAGGCCAAAACAGATTTTAAACCTATTACAGTATTTTTACCTCAATTTAGCTTGTGGTTACAGGTTGTGCAACTATACATTGTTGCATAGTGAAACCACTGCATCTGTCAAATCAACTAAAAACTACCAACCATTCAACCAAAACTAAATGAGCCCACCACATCAGCCAATCACCAGCTGTATACATAAACCACTGAGCCTATTGAACTAACCAAATAATCACCAACCAATTGCCAGAACCAATGAGGCTAATGAACTATAAGAATTCCATCTGCTTACTCAGAATTATTAAGCCTATCAAATTGCCTAAATTACAACAAACTGGACAAGGTAAGAATAATATAAAGATTACTATAATACTTTATATATCATTGGCATATTCTATATATGACTTTATAATTATCTTTTTATATTTAAGAAGATGAAAAGCAGTCTAAGATGGTTCCCAATAATCATAATTAATTGTGGAAAGTTTATTGATTTTTGGTATAGTTGTTTATAAATATATATATATAATATATACAATGATTTTTTATTTTTATATAAAAATAGTAAGTTTTTTAAAAAAAATATATAGATATTAATTTTAAAACATTGGGGAAAAGAAGCAACTTTAAAAATGCACTAAATTTTTTTAGGAAAAAAGAACTGGCTTCAAAAAAGGGGGAAACTCCTTCAAAAAAGGCACCAAAAAGTATGGAATTATTGAGAAATTATGAAATCTCAATAAAACCCTTTTTGAAGTTAGAGCCATCTTCCAACCTAACTTAAATTTTTTTTAATTATCCAAATTAGAGTCTAAATTAGATTGTGTCTGTAATGATCAAGTTCATCTCAATTGTTATATTTTAACTTGGATTCAGATTTTTCAAATCTGAGTCAAATCATTTTTAAAATACTTTTAGCTCAGTCATTTTAGGCGCTGGGTTGTGCCTTGCCCAAATTGTAGATTAGGCTCATACAAGCCTAATCAATGATTCAGGTGAGGCCCCCAAAGGGCAGCCTTTATAAGCATGCTCACCAATTCTGAAGCTCAATTCAGAATCTTATCCCTAGCTTCCCTCCTGGGGAGCATTGTCAGTTGCTTCAGATGATCTCTGGTTGGTGGGCTCTTTTTATATCCTGAATAAAAATAAAGGTTGTTTTGGGGTATGCATACCTTGCTTGCCTGTTGGTCATTTTTGGGTGTCTGGTTTTGAGAAGCTTTTGCATGGTTGGGTTGGACCAACCACACAGAGGACTTTGCATAACCAACTAGTAGTAGGCAAGGGTTGGCGCTGTTGTGCCCCAAACCTCTCCCTACTTGCTTAGGCTGCTTTAGTTGCTTGTCAGTGTGCCAAAGAATTATTTTACTATATGGCAGTTGGAAACTGGGATTTTCCACCTGTTACAGGGTCCAAGTGTAAACTATAAGCAACTTAGAATATACAGTGCTGAGTATATATATTATAAATGACTATTTTAAGCCAGTTTAAAATACAGAACTAACTTCAAAAAGGGTTTTCCATTAGGAGTGAAGAGCCCAAGTTTTTTTAGGTTGCACCCTGGCAGGTTCCATTCAGCCACCAGGGAATCAGTCAACTGCTGTCCATATGGGTCCAGAAAACCTTGTGTCCATCTAGAGTTCAACCATATCATCAGTAGCATGCTAGCCATAATTTACTCCATGATGAATCAAATGCTCTTAAAAACTTAAAAAACCTTCAAAGATTAGGTGATGGGTAATAATTTTATTAAAAACTATACAAAATAAAACAAAATAGGTCAGTACCCTCAAAAATAGATACTGGCCTTTATATAGGGAAAAGGGGGTATTGCAGTTCATGGTGCAATCTTAGGTTTTTCAGCTATTGGGTCAGTATCTTCTCATGCTGCAGGATTCCAGGGTTTGCACTGGGGAGGACAGAGGTGACTCATGAACTATCATGGTAACTGAGTTAGGTAGAGGGCTATTTGCAAGGTGATGCAAGAACTGAGGTTGGGGGATTGATGGTGCATGCTCTGAAAGCTGCCCTCAAATTTAGCCATCTTTAAAATTTTTGGAAAATTTTATAAATCAATGCATGTTACACCTTCAGAAGTCTGGCTCTCAATTGACAGCAAATTTCTAAAATTATCAGGACAGGACATTGAAGAAACAAATGAAAGGAGGATAAAAATGGGTAGGAAATTTCAATAATCTTTGGAAAATCAAATTTTTGAATCTTAGGTGTCATAACACCTTTGAAATTTCTGAGATTTCTGGATTTTTGGGGAAATGGGGGGTAGTATTGTTGGACTTACCTGGGATACTTCTAACGCTTTGTTAGATTTGAGGGATTTCTCTTAACAGAAGCTTAATTTTTTCAACATACCAAGTGTTAGGCAGGAGGGGAATTGGGGTGGGCGCAAGTATAGAAATCTTTTTAAAATTAATTTGGCCTTTTATATTTAAAAAGGAGTAGTAGGCAACACCTGGCTTCTTGCCCTTAGTGAAAAGTCTTACAGGTTTATTGAGTATTCAATATTTCTTAATTATTTTATAATTCTTAGTGTCTTTTTTGAAGGAGGTTCTTTTTTTCTTATTTTTTAGAGCCAGTTTTTACCCAAAAAAATTAGTTTATTCAGTGGAGTAAAAATTAATTGCAAGCTTTTACTCAAATAAACAGACACCACAGAAAGTGAAGAAAAACGTTTTAACAAATGATTTGGAATGATGGGTTTGATTTTATATTATAGATAGATAGTGGTATTACCTGGCATTTCTCAAGTTTATTAAACAAATAATTTAAACATTAAATTTAATATCATTTTGATAGCCTATTTTACCCAGCATTGTTTTAGGGTATAATCTAACATATGGAATTATTTATATTAGTTTATAATGGTAGATGGTCATTGCTAAATTTAAGAGTACTCCACCTATTAAAATCAGCCAAAAAACTAAACAATTACCCAAAACCAATTGGACTTATTGATTAATCTAAAACCATCAACTTTTTGGTAAAACCTTTTATATAAAGCTATTGTGACAGATTGGGGCCAGCCTGATATGCACATTGACCTCATAATATTGGTTCAAATTTGTGTATAAATTTGGAGGTCAGGTTTAAAGAGTTGGACCAATCAGAAAAACCACTAGAGTTGGAAATTGTAGGTAAGGATTTGAGGATTTGAAATGAGAACTGATCCAGTGTATTGAATGACTGATGTCTTGATCCTTCTAATTTTTGTAATTTGGGATACAAAAATTTCACAATCAATGATTTGGATGTCACTCAAAAGCTTAATCTAGGATTTATTAATTTAAACTATCACAAATGCTTTAAAAATGAATAAATGGCAACTGTAGATACTATTTTTTTCTCAAAAGAAAATTACAATAGGATCTTAGCGTTGTTGCTTGCTTAAAATTTAGTTTAACTTTTTATTTAATAGAAATTTCACTTAGAATAACCAGAATAATGAGCTTCACTAGTGAGATGGGCCAGTCATTGGCTTCATTTGCAGTATTATCCTGGGGCCAGGCTTTGCTTCAAGCCTGCAGCATCGCTGAAACCTTGGTCCACACAAATATGTCATAAACTCTAGTAATGGCACATGGGTTTGGGGGTGGCTATCTGTGGGATTGTCAGTCATATGGTCAGTAACATGGCTTGTGCTTTCCAACTTCTTTGTCACCTATTGGCATGAACTCATGCGTTACATAAAACAAAACTTAAATAACTTTCTCTCTGACTTGTGGGGCCCTAGAAAGAAGTGGTGGTTATCAATGGAGATGAACAGAACTGACATCTCTTGACTGTGGTTATGGCAGGATTCTCTTTGCCATTTTTGCTACATGAAGTGGGACGATTATGGGGGTGACAACTCCACAAAACATAGTGGTCCAGGAGAAACCTAAATCACCTAACAGTTGGATGGTGTTGTCCATGGAGGCGTTGGACAAACCTCACCAAGTCATTGAATGGATCCACTTCCAGGCATGGTTGGCATAGGCAACAGGGGGATTAACCCCTCTCACGCTCCAACTAGTCCAGATGATGGATGTATTATCCCCAGAATTGGCTGGATGGGTACAGGAACTTATCAAGGAACAGGAGAGTTTGCAAAAATCTATGGAGGAGAGTGTAAAGTTGATTGACTGAGTGGCATGTCCTGATGAGGAAAAAGATGAGGCCTGGTTGGTACTATTAACAGTCAGCCAGGGTCATAGCTCTGTAGAGGAATAATGCAGGTTTTCCGTCTACTGTCAAAAGCAGCAGGTTATGGATTCCCAATTCTCACAAATGTTCCACCAGGGGTTGCAGGCAGATTTGCTGGAAGCCTTGGCAGCAGCAAAGGTCCAGTCTATGCTGGAGGAGGAAGTGGCCTTAGCAGTTCAAGTTAAAAAACAATTAGCACTGGAACAGGACTGGTGTGAGGGATTAATGTCACTAGAAAAGGTACAGTCCACAGTAAGTGGCCATTCCAGTCAACGGAATATGATAAAATTTTCATCAGCTAATCTGCAAGTGAAAGACTCATTCAAAAATAAATCGCCTACTTCACTTTATTCTTGATTGTTTATCCTCATAGAGTTGTGTACAGATGGTGGAACAGAAAGGGAAATAGTCCTAATAGATACTGGTGCAGAAGAGAATTATTTTGAACTTACATTGGAAGAGCGCTTGAAGCTGTAGGTGCAGAGGGGACCAGAGGTGGTATTTGCTGATGTCTCCCAAAGGGTGCCATCATGGCGCGTAAGCCCTTCAGTGAAGGTACAGCAGGCTCCATTCAGGTTCTGGATGCAGTTTTGTGCGATTGAAAACCTGACCCATCCAATGGTGCCTGGGATGTGGTGGTGGCACCAGTTCAGAACCCAGATTAATGTGCCTTCTGGTACCATAACTTTGAACCCAAGGATGGGTCCACCAATGAAGTGGAGGCTGTTAGTGGGATACCAGAAGTTAGATGGGCATCAAACCTTAGAGGCCATGCAGGAAGAGAGGTCTTATCAGCAGAATACTAAGATTTTGTGGAGTTCTTTGGTCCAAAAAAGATTCATCATTTTCTCCAACAGGACCATTTGCATTCTCTTTTCAGTTAAAAGAAGGGTAGAAACTTCCCCATGAATGCCCAATTTTCTGTTGAATGAATGTGTCATGAGAGTGTCTGTAACTCTCTCATTCCCAGCAAGGTGATGTGGGATGCAAACCCACATTGCTAGGAACTAGCTGTTAAGAAAAAGGGTAAGAAGGCACCTCAAACGGTGCCTGTGCCAAAGGTACCCCAGGCAAGGGTGTAGAACGCAACATATAAGACCAGGTAAGTTAGGAACATAACAGCTTGAGTGGACCCCAGTGGGGAGTCCATAATTAAGTGCAACTTGGCGTCAGGGAGCTTGGGTGCCTCAATCTGGAGGGGACCTGGGTGGCCCAAGGGAGCACCTGGGATTTTGGTAAATTGCGATAGAAGGTAGTGGCCCACATAGTTAGAGACCTCCCCAAAGAGGTCCGCCACTAAGTTAGCCCAAGGAACCATAAGTATAACGTAAAAAACGGGTATTTTTATTTAAGGAAGTCAACCAACAAGGAATGTTGGTCGCAAAAATATATTTAAAGTTTGCCAGGGAAATTTGGGTTCTGCGGAAATGCGCCCAAGCCTTGATGCTCCAATAAACAGATGCTTCCGT
>JAKSZP010006107.1:0-26053 GCA_022478985.1 Massospora cicadina | reverse complement strand
GCCATTGAGAAAGTCGAGTTCTCATGGCGAATTAAGTGAAAATTTGATGAAGATTAGGAAGAATCAGATCATTGAGTTTGTTTATCTGATCCCAACAGCTGAATTGAGGAAATTTTATGATTTTGGACTTAAAATAAGATGGGATTACTCGCTGGGGTAACCAAGAGTATCAACCTATTGGTTGATTGAGAGCAACTCGCAGATCTGTCGGAAGGCCAGCAAGAGGAGGTGCTCAAATTATTTGGAAAGTATTTGGAAGTATTCACTCAGGATGACCACGATTTGGGATGCGCAATAGATGTGATCCACAAGGTTGATACTGGGGAAAATTTGGCGATCAGGATGAGACAGATATGACAATTGAAAGCAGCTGAAGCAGTAGTGGAAGATGAAATAAGTAAACTAGTGAAGCATGGGCTTCTAGTTCCATCATTGAGTCACTGGGTGAGTCCCATTCTAATCGTGAAGAAAAAGGATGGCTCCAACCAGGTGGTGATTAACTACCAAAAGCTGAATAAAATAATGAAGAAGGATTCAATCCCCTACCAAGGATTGACTATGTGCTATACCAATTGGGAGAAGCGATGTATTTCTCCATGATGGATCTGATCTTAGGATATTGAAAAATCAACTTGCCAAAAGAAGACCAATAAAAATGCACGATTATTACTATGCAGGGGATATACCAACTAGATATGATGCCCAATGGTCTATGTAATGCGCCTGCAACGTTCTAGAGGGCCATGGACGCTATACTTTGCAACTTGAAGTTGTCATGCATCCCGGTATACTTGGACGATATCAATGCGTTCAGTAGGATTTTTTCTGATCACCTACACCACTTGGAAGAAGTTAACAAGCAACTGTCTGCGGCTAACCTGAAGATTAAGCTGAGGAAGTGTCACTTCTTCAAAAAAGAGTTGGAATATCTGGGATTCACCAACTCTGGATTGCATTCGCAAGCTCAGAAGATAGAAGCCATAGAATGGATGGCTGTGCCAAAGAGTGTCTGAGACATCCAAGCGTTCCTTGGGATGGTCAGATACTACAGAAGATTTTTTTGGGACTTTAGCAAATACCTGAGCCCTTATTTCATCTGTTTAAGTATTCAAAAAGAGAATCCGTATGCTATGAAGAAGCACAGGAATCCTTTGATGAGCTACGCTGGTATCTAATAGATTCTTCGATTTTTAAATATCCAAATTTTGATTAAGAGTTATTATACAAATTGATGCTTTGTTGACGGTGATTGGTGCTATTCTAAGCCAGGTAGATGAACTTGGGGAGGAACATCCGGTGGATATGTGAGCTGGACACTCTCAGCCGCTGAGAGGAACTACACTATAACTGAGTGTGAATGACCTGTGGTCATTTATGCATGTAAACAGTTTTGGGTGTACATCCATGAAACGCACTTTAAAGTGGTGACAGACCACTCTTCGTTGCGTTGGCTCCATAATTTATAAGAACCAGAAGGATGACTGGCCCAATGGGCACTTAAGCTACAGGCTTATGATTATAAGATTGTCCACCAAGTGAGGGCTTCTGTAAGTCCCAGGGAACGTCCCCTGGCTGTTTATCAGGCCATCTTCCCATTCCCAATTAAAAAGACACCAAAGAGGATGGAGATACCACTCATTACTCAGGGTGATCTCACTCACGTAGTAGATGAGCAATGGGTAACAGACCTTCCACTTTGGATCCCACCCCCAGTACCCACACTCACCTTGGCAGAGCTGTTATGGGGAATTAGCAAAATCTACGCTGAAATTGCTGAATTGAAATTGGCCAAATCTAATTCGAGTGGCAACCTGGCCAACGCCTGAAACTCAAATGGTCAGATAGGCATGAAGACTGAGGTATTGGTTGGAACGCCTGATGGCTCCAATTCAATCAATAAACTGATAGAACTAACATCAGGTGCCATCAACGAGGATTTAAAGCCCTCTGTTGGCAATTTGGGAACTGCAGCTGATGTGATGCCATTGATCAAATGAAAGGTCCAGCAACTGAGCATGGGCAGTTTGGGCGTCCCAAACCCATTCCAAACCAAATGGATCCGCCCCTATGTGGGATGACCTTGGGGGATTCCCATCACTCGTTGGACCAGATGCTGTCACACCAACTATCAGAAATGTAACTGAGCTCCGGTTTGGACGTTTGAGGTCAAACTGACAGTGACTCGGTCTGCCACTGAATTTTTGATGTCAGTTCTCAGGGAACAAAACCACCCATTCCTGAACAATTCACCAGTTAGGTTGAAATTGCGGGACCCAATCCCAGCTTGCCACTACCCCAATTGACTAGTATTTAATAAGTTGCATAGCACTGAGAAAATTGTTGGTCAATTTTCTTCTTTGAATTTAGTTATTAAAAAACCTTCCTAAACTTTAGTTTTTATTTATATGTTGTAAATTAAACCATCTTATCCACTGATATTCTTGCGCCCATTGGGGCTAATGGCCATAAGTATCTGGTATGCTATCTTGCGCCTATACAAAATTCTGGCCCACCGGCAGAAATTAAAGAATTCCTTTCTGATTTCATACTTGTCATACTAACAGCAGTGCCTCAGGCATTCTGGTTTACCGTTCAGGTGCTCTGGCACTCTGACTGGAAGGCCAGTCTAATTCTTACTTGCTGTTCACCTGACAGCTTCTCACCAGAATGCAGATGGCTTATCGTGATTACCAATGGTTCAGATGGTATACCCGCAGGCGGATAATCTATTCCAGAGAATAGTTGACGGAGAAATTGGGAATGATCCCAGAGAAAACCAAGGTGTACTTCAGAAAGCAGTGTAAACACCAAGACCATGGATGTATAAGTGTTCAAGATGAATAATGGAAAGCAGTTATTATTTCCAAAGCCATTTGAAAGAGCAGCTGTCATTCAAGCTGCATATAAGGTTGTCAGGCATGGAGGCCTGAGAAAAACAACTGATCATATTTGCCAGTACTACTAGGAGTTAATCAACTATGATGTTGCAGACTATCTAGCTTGTTGTGTAGAGTGTCATCTTCAAAAGCCACATAAGAATACAACTAGATACTGACTGGTATGCCCTGGATTTGCCTGGCATACGGTGTCCATTGATGTAATGTGACCGTTGATGATGAGCGCAGGGGGAGTCAAGTACATAATAGTTGCCACTGACCATCTGATGAGATGGGTCGAGATGAAGACCCTGTCAAAAGTAGATGCTACCAGCTCCGTGAGGTTCATCCTAGATCAAGTATTATATAGACATTAATGTCTGCAGGTCCTGCTTAGCAATAATGGAACAGACTTCATGTCTCATGTGATCCCATGATTGTTTGAGATAATGGGGATCAGAGGAGTCTAGTCAGTACCCACCGGCTGGAGATGAATGGACTGGTAGAATGATTGTATGGAATGCTGGCCGCGATGCTGAGGAAGCTGGTCACAAAAAGAACTTCTGAGTGGGGAAAGTACTTGAGTTTAGTGACGTTAGCCTACAATATCAGTCATCATATGGCAATGGGAAAATGCTATTTGAGTTGTTATATGGGAGGAAGGTCGTTTTGCCACCGATTTTATATTTGGTGGTGGAACCAAATGTTGGGGATGAGTGCTGAACAGTACTTGAACTAACTGACGAATATCCTGATCATTATATGAAATTGCAAGCATTTGATACTATTTTGAAGAAAAGGATATGAGTGAAACTGACAGACAATAAGAACTGACCAGCCTTAGCAGAATATTGAATAGGCAAAAGATGAGCCTATTGCAATACACATGGTTTCAGAAGATGAAACAAACTAGATGCATTGTGGTTGGGTCCATTTGAAGTTATCGCCAAGATGGCAAATGATGCCTATTCCATCAAGAATCTCTTAGATGAAATAGTTGTAAATCGAGTCCATGCTAAGTATTTGAAGCGATGTATCAATGAAAAAAAGAGTTCCCAAGGAACTGATAAACCATTTAGTTGGTCATTTACTGATGATTAGATCAAGTCTAAAAAAGGACCTCAGAACCAATCTAGATGGTTAAGTCCAAAAAAAGGACCTTTGAACCATAGAAAACTGACAGTTTAAGTACCCAGGACCCAGTTTGGGAGAAAATAAAAAATGGATTAATGAACTGTAACAAAGTCAAGTCCCATGGAAAAAAGAAGAATAAGATTAAAAATGATAAAATTTATAGGAAAAAAAGATTATAAACCACATAGAATAACTAATATATTTATAAATTTTATTTTTAATAATTGTCCTCAATACAGTCTTTCTCGTAACAATCACTTTAGTTACTTTTCTTTCTCGTTGCAATCACTTTTGCAACCTATTCAATTCAAGTCTGAATCTAGTTTGATAATCTTACAGAGGAGACTAGTCTGCGCTCAAGTCAGGGAGCAGTTGGACAAGTAAGGTAAGAGGAGCAGGTGGAAGACCCGCGGCCTCCAACGTTCAGAAACGCCCTAGAGAAACTGGTGGAATAGACAAAAATTTTAAAAAACTGGCGGTCACTATTTCCCTGGAAATACTCGCATGGCAAGCATGATGCAACCAGTACATCAACACGCCACACTCCCAGCCACTTTTGTCAGTAGAATTTGGAGTCCGCGTGTTTCTGGACATCCAACAAACAGCCTTAGGAAAAATATTGTGAAGATGTGCACACAATTTTCCTGACTGCGGTGTACATCGCTCCTGACCATGTCACATGGTTGGCTGGACCTAGGTTTCAAAAACAAAGAGGCAGCAGATGAGGCTGCTGTGGTGCGTGTAGTGGTCAACTTTCCCGAAGGGCAATGGGTCGTTGAAACCAAAGCACCAGATGGACAAAATCAAACCAAATTTCTCTCACATTTGACTTTTTGCCTACTACAGTAAAATGTGACATTTTGGAACAACACCTGAAAGATGGTCTCACTGTATATGGCGAAATACAATTTTTTGAAATGCAACGCTTCATGCTGATGTCACACCTGTGCACCAGCAAAGCCATCGCAGTTCTGACCCCAACTGAGGAGATTGTGAAGGACCTAACCCAGATCCTGCACTCCACTTTTATTGATATTGCAGGGCATACCACCCACCCATTCTGGGTAACTGTGGACAGCGCGCCCCCCATCTGCACCCACTGTGATGCATTCAGCCATAAGGCACATGTATGCCCCACCAAGGAGGGCGTCACATTCCAAGAGCACCCCTCAGAGGCCATGGCCAGCGGAGAGGCGCACTACAAACCAACTGCAAGCACCAAATAAGCTTTCCCTTGGGGAGTACAAGGCTGCTACCTACTGGTAAAGCCTATCTCCCCGCAAGAGTGGAAGAAGGCCAAGCAGGCCCACAGGGCCGCAGCCAAGGAAGTGGCCAAAGCCACCACCGCTATCCCATACTCCCAACTCCAGGAGGACATTGAAACCTTCATGGTGGAAGCAACTTGAGAATCCATCAACCAATCAGATTGGGAAGCCCATACTTATTGGGCCACTCAATCCAAGGATCCGATGGGGGACTCAATCTCACCCAATCATTGTACCCAAGCTCTGGTCAAAACTGACTTAGGACCCATCCCAACTGAAAATTTTTTTTTGATCTGCTCAACGGTGCACCAAACTCATCCACACTGCAAAAAATTCGTCCAATGTCAGGGAAACAAAAAGTGAAGGCTAAAGCCAACACAACTCTTTCCACAAAAATTAACAAAAATCCCGGTAGCGATGCTTCTAACACCCACACTGCTGTGAAGGCCTGTGGGGATCTAGAGGAGGCTGGTGGTCCTGGGTGCCCACCCCCTTGCACCTAAGGTGCAATGGGGGAAACCTTCACTTTAGGGACATTGAATATCGCCGGACTCAAGGCCTACCCATCCCAGGATAGGAAACTGAGTTTTTTACAACAAAATTTACCCTTGGATATCCTAGCCATCCAGAGTCCCACTGTCCATGAGGTTCCGAGGAAGCTTGGAAAACAATGCTCCTCCCATCCTTATCCTTTTGGTCAGAGCACTGTGGGGTGCTAATTCAGAAAAATAATTTTTTCAAATTTACATCATCAGAAACCTTCCTCAATGGCTGATTCCTCATTGTCACCTTCTCGTGGGCTGACGTGGTACACACTATCATCAACATCTATGCCCCAAACGGTGCATGAGAGTATCAGGAATTTTTCTCATCGGTCAAATCCCTCCCACTACCCCCAGACCCTTTCGTAGTCATGATATGAACTGCTGGCTAAACACTCCAATGGACTGGTGGCCTTCCTCCTCCCACGCCCCTCAGGGCCACATTGAACTTCGTATTCTAAAGGCCACTCTTAGGTTAATGGATGCATGGCTGCAGCAAGCCCCGCAGCTCAAAAACATGATGCGCCCCCGCGTCCACAATGGGTAATTAAGGTCCATGTCCCGCATCAACCTTATCCTTACGCTGGCGAAATTCCAACCCCACATATCCCACTTTAAAAGAACAAAAATGGAATTCTCCGACCATTGACTGGTCTCAATAACCTACCACCTACCTGTCACAGCTGCTAAGGCCCCACATTGGTGCAAAATCCGCCCCTCTGAGCTCACATCACCAGGGCTTTCCACGTGGGTGGAATCAGCAACTTTGGCAAAAGAGTTTGTTGCACCATTTTGCGCGGACCCCATTTCCACATGGGCAACTTTCAAAGATGATACCATCCTCCACTCTCGCCATCTCTCCTCCAGATGCTCATGAGCCACATCGGCGTTCATTTTGCACACTCTGGCAGAGTTGGCACACCTGGAGTCCAATATCCCAACTACAGGATACAGCTCTGCATGGGGTCGGAAGTGGGTGGAGGCAGCCGCCCACCTTAATGCACTCAAAAGGCAACACAAACATTGGGTTTGTGTTCAGTACAGGCCAAATGCATAACAAAAGGCAACAAGTGCACCGCACATTTCTTTAAAAAAATTTTGCACCACGCTAGAGCGTGGCCTGCACACAGGTGCGAAGATCAGATGATTCCATTGCGGATATGCCAGCTGAAGTAGCAATCAAAACATAAAAGTATTACTCTGAGTTGTACCGATCCAATCCAATTCAACCAGCCAAAATGATGGAATTTCTTGACTGAGCCAACATCTGCACCATTTTCTGATACCCGGAAATAATGAATTTGATTACTCCAAACGAATTATGGACAGCTAATCATGGTGCACCAAACTGAAAATGCCCAGGCCCAGATGGCACTCCTCATGAATTCTACAAAAAGTATTTCAAATATATATCCCCATTGCTGCTCGCCTCACTTAATCAAAGCCTGTTGGAAACGTGCCTCATACCAGGAGGACATGAGGCCTTTACCGTCACACTCTTCAAGAAAGGGAATAAGCTAGACTTAGCCAACTAGCGCCCCTTTTTTTTAACTAACACAGATGCTAAAATTTTAACAAAAATCATGGCTAACCGTTTAGGGACTGTAGCATCTGCCACCATCTCCCCAGAACAATTTGGTTTCATACTCAGAAGGTCGATTTGGGATAACGTGCACTCTGTGGCTGATGCATGTCAGTCCACAGCCTCTGGGTCACTTGTATTCTTGGACCAACAGAAGGCCTATGATAGAGTAAACTGGGAATACCTCAGGGCCTGCCTCCATCAATTCCGCCTACCCCCCGTTTCATCAACTGGGTGATGCTGCTCACGGAATCTGCAATTATGGCAGTACATGGCCCTGGCTTCCTAACGTAAGTAGTCCGCCCTCAAAGGGGCTTGTGACAAGGAGACCCCCTTAGCCCACTCTTATACAACTTCAGCCTTGACCCACTACTTCGAAATGCAAATGCCCAACTCACTGGGGTCCATGTGCCAGGCCAAGCCACAGTCAAGATGATGGCGTTTGCAGATGACTGTGTGGTGGGGGTGTCTAATAATAAAGATGCACGCACACTTGAAGCCCTCATCCAGGAGTATTCCCGAGTAATTAAAAGCTGCATTGAATGCCTCCAAAACTGAAATCATCCTCCTTGGTCGGTATCAACTTCTGGGCCCCTGCAACCAGCGCTCAGCCTGGCCTATCTGCTTGCACACGCGCTCGCCCTCCCAGCTCACCCCACACCGCCCCACTGGTGCTCCCCTTTGTGTCACGCCCTACCATAGGGCCGGTCTGCCATCTGGGAATGTGAGTGGAGGCAGGAAGATATGCATCAGCAAAAATGGAGAGTCATATTCTAGACTACGTGACAAAGCACATCGCCTCCCTCAGAGCCCACCCTACTTCCCTTACCGACAGGATCTTTTTGGCCAACTCTATGCTCCTCTCCAAAGTCTGGTTTGGAGCCCACACCATCCCCTTCTCCACAACCTTCTTCCAATCCTTGCATGACCTGCTGCAAGGATGGCTATGGTCAGGCCGCCCTCCATCAGTATGGTTAGAAGTCATGTTTGTCCCTCATCAGCATGGTGGCATGGGCCTGCTTGACTTCAGAGCCCATGTGGCCAAGATCTTGGGTACCTGGATTGCAGCTGTCACCTCCCCTACACTCCCCTCCCAACACTGGTCCCGCGCGGCCTACTCCAACTTCTCCCGCGCCTTGGGCCTTAACAATCCATCGAACCCCCACTCCCTGATGAAATACCTGGCTTCACACCCATCGGCCACAGGTCTTCACGGTACTAAAACCCACTACAAACAAATCCTCCTCTCCATGCGGAGCGCTGAGTGGAGAATTTGTATTAAAGGACATAAAACCCAAAGAGGCCATCCCTACCTCAGTTCACACAAGAGGTACAGGGGCTACCCATCCATGATGGCGTGATCCCCACACGGCCCCATGTCCTATCCAGGGTGGACTACCTGGACATGATGGACATCCCTTACTCCATTGAGACCCAAAAAACTATCTGGAAATACGCACACCATCCTCTGTTGCAGCCTCAAATCCGTTCCCATGTGTGGTGCTGCCTGAGGCGGGTGTACCATACAGCTGAGCGCTCTAACGCTTTACACTCATCCTGCGTCGTGTGTGGCCAGTATGGAACGCTGTTCCACCTCCTGGAGAAGTGTCCTACCTCTAAAGTAGTATGGCGTGAAGTCCAACGTCTGCTTGGCCAGGATCAAACAAATCCCTTTAGCCTGTCAAGAGATATGTTTGATTTATCAATGGCCTCCTCCCTTCCACCCTCCCTCCGTGCCCTAGTTGTCACAATCGCCATGTGGACTATCAACACGATTGTCTTGGATGCCATCGCAGGCTCCACCCCACCCTCCCAGAAGCTGTCCACAGATTCCGGTCTCAATTGGTGGACCACTTTCAGACGTAGATGTTTGGATACCTCCCACCATATTGCCGACAGCTGGTCTCCTCCTGGTTCCCAGTTTGGCTCATCAAATCTGACCCCTTCCTCCACACGTGCTCAATTGTGGCTACGGCTCATTCACACGTTCCCTCCCCCTCCCCATAAGTGGCGTTTCCGCTGGCAACAGGAGATAGCATCGCTTCTCTGGGGTGCCTTCCCTGTTACTAAGTTTTGTCTCTTTTGGGTTGACATTCGGAAGTGTCCATCCTCTGGTTGGCCTTCCTCGCAACAAATTAAAATTAAAATAATTGTCCTCAATATGGGGATGATTCTGCCTATGTCACCTCTTGGGGAGGGAGGATGGATCGCAGTAGGAATGAACAGCTCAAAGAAACAATGTGAGATCAGATGCTAGCGATGGCTAGACCTACACAAAACCACATTCTTTGAGCGGATGCAGTGCCCTGCGAGAAAGTGACTAGGGGAAGGTAAATTGAAATGTCAGAAGAATCCAATCAAAAACTTTGGAGCAGGGAGGAAAGAAACAGTATAAAAAGAGGCAGTTGGCAAATAATCCTGAGTAATCCCAATATGGTACCATAGCTGTAATATTAGTCTTGAGCGCCTGATGAAGGGCTTCATCAAGAATAAAGACATATGAGATGGCAGCAAACAAGGGATGATTGACAGGGGTTGCCAAATCATGCCCCTAATAAAGCCATCAATGGAAGATAATGATGGGAAGCGCTGGAGACAAGATAGTCATCCAGGGAGCAAATGGCATCATGAAAGCAATGAATATGGGCTTCTTTAAACTGAAGCTTAAGGAACGGTGAAACCTGGGAGAGGCTGGAAGCTTTGTGGACCAACTTTGAAGAAAATGGCTGTCAAAGTGAAGAGCATAAGTGGCAATATCCCGATCTAGGAGGTTCTAAAGATCGGAGGGATTCAGCGCTAGGGACAAAGCATCAGTGACTTGGGCCTGGAGTTAATCATAGGGGAGCTCAAAAAGAATACTGTTACCAATGGTGAGCTTGATAGCCAGACAGTGGGTTTTTAGTATTGTCCAAGTTGGAAGAGTCACTCAGGAAGCAGGTCTGACCCAGCAAGGAAAAGAGCGATCAAGAGAGAAAGGCATAATTTCAAGAGCATCCACAATGATAGTTGGTATATTTGCAAAAGTGGCCGAATCCAAGAGAGTTTTGAAATCCAACTCTGGAATTGACAACAGAGGAAGAATCAGCTGAGCGTTGTTCAAAACAATCGCAAGCCTAGTTTTGGAGAATTTGGTTACTGTTTCAAATAATTTGATGGAAGGACTAGCCATTGGCGCCAGACTAGGCATATGTGTCCTGAAAAGGACCTTAGAAGAGGTTCCACCATGCATCCCGACTCATCTGCTGGAAGAGCCAAAGATCTTGCTCAGACAAACTATCTAGAAGCTGCTGACCATGCCTCAGAATTTGATATATGAGCTGGATGAGAGGGGGATGTTAGATTTATATGGAAGTCAACATTATGCACTCTACAATCCATTAAGCTACAATTTTGGTAAAATCAATTTCAAAATTAATTAGATAAGCTCTCCAAGAGAAGAATTTAGAATGACTTGAGCCAAAAGGTTATGAGAGAAATAACAAGGGCAAACATAAATAAGTATTCTTAATTGAGCCATGAAATGAAGGTTGACAGCAAGATTCCCCTGTCTAGGACAAGGAGAAAATCAGGAAATCAAGGACGCCAAACCAAAATCCTTAATATGACAGCGGGTCATATACCCTGATGGGGGGAAAACTGGATCCTAGGACACATATTATCATGATTAAATCAATCAGCCCGGCATAAGAGTAGATTGTGGAAACTGCACTCAGTAGGTGGTAGCGAGAAGGTAGAGAAAGAGCGCCACATGCCAAAGGTTGTCCCAAGCAGCGTTGATTACTGACGATTGTACTCTGCTTGAGCCAATGGAGTACTTGACTGAGTGTCAGAAGTGGTGTTCTCATGCCCTGATCCTCTTCTCACTGGAAATATAAGCAAGAGGGGGATGTGTTGGGATTTTTGCCCATATTCTCAGCCTGCTAGATTACCAGGAATTGCTAAGGGATAATCTTTTAAGGCGAGGTGAATTGGAAATTGGTTGGCCCAAACTTCAGAGTAACAATGTTTGGGGGATTTTGGGATTTACGCCTGGTTGTATCCATCAGGGATCAATCTGGACAAATGCTTAAAATCTTTTCAGGCGGAGTTGCTGAAGAAATAGTGGCATCTGCTAGTGATTAACTATCAGGTGTACCAATTGGGATTGGTCAGGTTTCATCACCAACTGATTGGGAATGAGTAGCAAGTTGTAAGGTGACTGAAGCCACCTGCAACTAGTAATCGATCAGTTGGTGCTTGACCTGCCTTAATGTGTAATAAGTCCCATTACCTGAGCAGGTCGCTAGCCAATTATGGTGGTTTGCTTGGATCAAGAGGAAAATGTTAGGGACACGTTTTCCAACTCTCCATTTAGGTCGCGAGGAAGTCCAATGATGGAATCCTAGCCAGGATGGGGAAGACCTTCACTGCCAAGACAAGGATGGGTGATTCAATGGCAACGGCTGCTGTTTCACTAAAGAGGTGTCAACTGAGGGTTAGATGACTGAATCCCCACTATAAATTCCTTAGAATTAACTTATAATAAACAACAGATAAGCTAGATCATAATATAGATATATAGTTCTATAGTTGTTTTCATTTGGTATATAGTTTAAGTAGTAAACTATTATCAGCTTTCAATTTTTCTATTCTTCTCAAGGATACTATTGCTGTGTGCGATAATTGGGACACTCTTTAAGGAAAAGAGTAAATATCTGAGCGGGGATCTAGAGAAGATTGAGAAACAATTGTGGATTGCTGGCAACTGTGTGTTGGACCAAAGAGACTGTCATCAGGGAATCTCAGAGAAGATCAGGCTGGACAGAATGAGGGAAGAAATCCATAGATCATGACATCTCAAATATTACCATCTAGAACTAAATAAATGATATCTCAAGTATTTTAATCAGTAATACTGGCTGAGCGTTGGGCTGAGATATAAGAATTCTACTCAACTATGGATAATAGTCATCATACTATTATAAACTGATAATCTAGTATACTATACAATGCAGACAAAGTGCACAAGAAATTGAACCTGTGCAGCAATAAGTTTACTGGGGTTGTTTGCAGATAATAACCTGAAATAGTATATTTTTACAATGGGAGAGTACCCCCTTCATTTGGATTAGGGACTGTTCCCTTTCCCATCAAAAAAGGGTCCAAGAAGGGAAGCTGTCTCTCTCATCTCACAGGGTAATCTTGTCCATGTGGTGGATGAGTGTTGGGTAACAGTTATCCCTTTGAGAATCCCGCTCAGTTCCAGAATTAACTTTAGACAAGTTAATAGAACAATTTAAGGGGATTTGTGTTGATTTATTCAAGGAGTCAGCATTCTCTTGAGATGAAAGGTCCAAATAAAATCAAGGGAAATGAGCCTTTGGCATCAAAGCCTGAGAACCCAAGCCTACGGAATCAAAACCTGATAGGTGTGAAATTTTGGATAATAAAGTATCAAGTCTCAAACTGTTGGCAAAGTTTGATGGCACTAGGTCATTGAGAAATGCAGCACATGGTTTTGTTCCACTTTGGACACACTAAAATATTCACTTAATAATTCCCAATTGGCTTAAGATGCTGATGTGACCCAGTGTGGGTGGGTTGGGTACCCCAAACCCATTCCTGACCTTATGGGACCACCCCTATATGGGGCATGTCGGACATTTAACTTTCAAGATTAAAAATAAGAATGCTGTAGGTCGAGTTCCACCAAAAAAGGGAAATGTCGGCTATTTGTGATATTCTGATGTCATTAAGAGATTGTTTATTAAAAATAACAATGAAAAAGTCGAGGAAATCAGCCAAAAGTCCCTGACAGGATTTTCTCTAATTGGGAGAATCCCTTACTAGGGGTCTCAACTCACCTATGGGCGGATGCCATATTGGGCTCCCCATTAGCTTGGGGTAAGCCTGATAACAAGTATTGGGGATTGGCCCCAATAATTTAAATTATATTTGGCACTGGCAACTAATGCTGAGGATGCCAACCAATCATTTTCCCCTTTGGGCACACTGGTGACTTATGCCAGGGATGCACCCAATCCCATTGTATTTTTATCTTCCCTCAGCTTCAGCAATCAATGTTAAATCCACCCATTCCTGATCCATAGAGGTTCTATAAATACCTCAAGGATCATTTTAATAGATTAACCGTTTTCTCTCAATCTTCTTTCCGGTTTTAGCTTTTCTTTGTGCCTTGATGGCCTCTTAAATCGCTGGGGGCTTCGGGGCCCTGACAATAACAGGCCAGGTTGGAGTTCCTCCCCTGAAGTCCTGACAAGGTGGTCATGGGAGGTTCTCATGGCCCATCAGGTGAGACCAATCAATCCATTAATTAAAACCAAAGATAATAGTCAACTTGTGCATCCATGGATGAACTGACAATAACTCAGATTGCCGCCAACAATTTCAAAGTTGATTCTATATAAATTTGTTTCTCTTTCCCACTAGCCTGAAGTTTACCATATTAGGTCAAAACTTAAGAGTCCCATTCCCATTTTCCCCAGCTATTCCCCGTAATTGATTGTCTATATAAGCAGTCATAACATACTTCATAAATTGATGGTTTATTCTCTTTATTTTCTTCACTTAAATCTTCCCATGTAAATTTATATATTTAGGTTTGAAATTTTTCTTTGCCAAACCCCCTATCAAATCAGCAATGTGGCCCAGTGGCTTATGTATTGACTGGGTCACCCCAGCCACGTTCTTGATAGTAACATTTGTTAAAGCTACATATTTTATTGTCTCAAGGGCTTTTTTATAAATTTTTCCTTGCTCTTGCAACTCCCTACGCCCAGGCCCATTGGCCCTGATGTTGTAACAGCTTAGTTCTTTGCCAGATTGTTAATCACCCTTGCAATCCATCAATCCTCTATTATTTATCATCTTTCAACCAACTTAACTGTCATTTGAACAGTAATGCCACTGGCATTCTGTCTTTTCTTTTAGGTTCTTTTGCATCCCAATTGGCAGGACAGTCTAAACTTTATCTGCCGTTGCATGCCTTAGTCAACTCTTATTGTTTCTAGCCATTTCCACCCTTCTCATTGAGATGGGTGATGCAGTGGTCGCCATCCTCCTTTAAAGTGTTCAGCCAGTAGCCTGCCTTTGGTTGATTGTCCGGTCAATCACCAATTTTAAAAGCAGTATCTGGATGTCTTTGGAAGAATTTCTTCTTTTTAAACTTGTTCCCTCACCTTTATCTTTCCACGCAGTCTACCCTCACAATGTGAACTTTTTGATTGGATAAAACAACTTGGTCTCAGATTCTGTTCCTGACGCTGAACCAGTATCCATTTTGGTCCCAGGTTCAAAATCCACCCCTGAGTCCAAGTTGGAGTGCTCCATATCACCTGTCCTTGCAATCTCTGTGGTGTCTGCAGAAATTACCATATCCACCAATATACAAAATTCCGTCTAACTTCTATTGCCTGCAAATATTAGTATTAGAGCTCATCAGGTGTCCTCTGAGGCTTTGGTTGATACTGGAGCTGTGGGTGAATTCATGAGTCTGGAGCTATTTCTACAGCTTGATCTGGATCTGGACTTGGGTTCTGAGGTGATGGTTGCCTTTTCAGCCTCTCAGCCATTCTATAAAGTATGGCGCCTAGTACCCTTCTCAATCCACCAATTTTTCTTTTTGTAATTGCTTCTCAGCAATGCCTAACCTTGAGTTCCCAGTAATTTTGGGGTGTGGGTTGGTGGCGTCAGCAGCATGTGAAAATTCATATTGAATCTAATATGTTGACATTCTTCAATGGTCAGTCTGGTGGGAGAGTTTCCCTTATTGGATACCCTTTATCACAACTCAAGGCCGTGGATTCATTACATCTCTCAATTCTTTACAGACATTTGCCCTCACAGCTAAAAAATAAGAATGTTTTAGGTTGAAATCAGCTGAAAAGGGGAATGTCAGCCATTTAAATTGTCCGATGTTACTAAGAGCAATTTTAATAAAGAGGATGCTGATGATATTGGGATATCGGCCAAAAGGACCTGGCTGATTCTTGGTGGAACTTTGTTAATTGGGGTAACACCATTTTGAAACCTGAACGGGTAATACATGTAAACTAAGTAGTCGGATTACCCTGGCCATGCGATGGACCATGGGATGACCATTGGAAGGCACGCCCCCTGCCACAACCAGGTCCTTCCAAGCACCTACGTGGGGACCACCCCCTCTTATAGGCATGGCGGAGGTCCCCCAAGGTGAAAGTATTTTAGCAAGTGTTGATTGGTTAAAATACACCAAGACATTACTACATGGGTATATTCTGCCCCAAAACCCCATCCCATATATTGTTTTGCTGAAATTACTCAAATTTCCAAGACCTGATAGGATAGTATACCATACTTCCTATTTTTTAATACATTTAGTCTATTCTAAAACTATCTTCAAATTCCCTCTGACTTTTGATGCAGTTTAAATACTGATCAGTCAGATATCAAAAGGGATTGCTTATTCTCTTTTACCCTGCACTACTAATAAAAACCATAAAAATACCAATTTTTTATTAGTGTGATTTATTAAATTTTACCAAAAAATTTTGTGGGATCGAGCGGCATAAGCAGTAGCGAGCACCTAAAAGCTGTATTCCTACTAATTTATGCCCACTACAGGGGACACCTTTATAATGAAAAAATCATCAAAATGGAGGCTTCAACCATGAGTAACCCTCCCGCTTTTCCTCTTCACATGGAATCGTGTTTAGTTGCTCTAGAAAAGCAACTAACAGGCTATATCCTGAATCAATGAACTTGAGCAGCGCCCTCTAAAACCATGTTTTAGAGAAAACTACATCCCTGGCGAACGGAATATTGCTACTTTTTTGTACGTTTATGATGCTGCTATGGATGGCGTAACAGACAAGAAAAAATAACAACACATCCTTCCTTGTTTAAGCCACCTAGCGCAAGAGATGATATTTCCTTACCTGAACCCTTTGTACACCTGGACAGAGGTGAAGGAGGCTCTTTTGGCTGAATTTGGATCAAAACAGAGACTACACAGGGAAAAAAGACCTTTATGCGCCTTAGCATGTATGAGGGTAAATCTCCCATTACCTTTTCTGAACGCTTTTACATTGCAGTGCAAAGGTTATAAACCTCAAAAATGTCACCCTTGATGATGCTACCACCTCCCTGTTAACTGGGTTAGCTTCTCAGCCCTCTCTAGCTAGGCATATCATCTCTGCGAAATGCTACTTTAAAACCATCTGTGACTTTAAGGAAGCTTTGTAGAGGTGGCCAAATTCCATTTGTGTGCCATAATAGATGAAACTGAGGTGAACCCTTCAACTCTAACCATTGAGGAGTTTCCATTTGTTAAACATTTGAGTGTACCCACATGTGCCTATCTTCCCTGCAAAGCCTGCTTCCTCAATGTGAATTAAAAAAGATATCACTCGTTTTTATGATTCAATGCCCTGTAAAATAGCTAATATCATACTCTCAAACAAGTTCACCAAAGCCTCTGTGCCTTCCCTTCCAGCAAAGCTGGTAAACGCGGCCCCTAAAGCTACCCAATCTTCTGTGGCTGTCTCCCCTCCTATATCGCAGCCTTGCCCATTGTTAAGAATATTTTAGGGGAGGAATTTGAGGGAGGTTATGATTAGAGTTGTTACTACATATTGGGAGCCTCTGCAAGGTAGAAGTGCCTGATCATTTGAATTCTGGGTGTTGGGATTTTTGCCCATATTCCCACCCTGCTATATTACCTGGTATCGCTAGGGGAAAAATTCCCTAAGGCGAAGTGAATTGGAAATCAGTTGACCCAAATTTTGGAGGAACTACGTTTGGGGGATTTTAGGATATTTATCTGGTCGTATCCATTGGGGATCAATCTGGATGAATACCTAATATTTCATCGGGCAGAGCAGCCAATGACATAAGGGCATCTGATAGTAATTAACTATCAAGGGTACAATTGGGATTGGTCAGGTTTCATCACTAATGATTGGTAATTTTTAATGAGTTGCGAGGCGAGTGATGCTGCCTGCAACTAGCGAATCAATTGGTTGCTAGCCAATTAAGGATGATTCGCTTGGATTGAGAGGAAAATGTTAAGGATACATTTCTGACTTTTTCATTTCAGGTCTTAAGGATGTCTAACATCTGAAACCTGTCAGGGTGGGAAGACCATTGCTGCCGAGATGAGGAAGGGTGATTCAATGGCAACAGCTACCGTTTCATTTATGAGGTGTCAACTGAGGGTTAGACAGCCAAATCCCCTATAAATTCCTAAAATTCATTATAATAAAGGGCAGCAAAACACTAAATTTATAAAACACTCAAAAACACTTCTTTAGAAAACAGTAATATACTGAAAATTACTCACTGATTGACACAAGTTTAAGATCAGGAAAGAACTTATAAAGAACCTTATTAGTTTGACTGTAGATTTGGTAATAGTTAGACTATCAGCATCTAGCGTGAAGATTCCATCTCAAGGATATTATTGCAGAAGGCAATAATTGGTAGACTCTCAGAGAAGAGTAGAGATCCTAGCGGGGATCTAGAGATGAAGGGAACCACAGCTAAGGGATTGCTGCTGAATGTGTGTTGGGCTGAAGGGGACTGTCATCAGAGGATCTTAACAAAGATTGAGTGGACAGGACTATAGGGATAAATCCCTAAGAGTGCAATATTCAGTATCAACAGAAATACCAGTTGAGGCGTTGGGCCTGAAGATAATTCTAACTCGACTACAGATAATAGTCATCATACTATTATTATTGATTATATATATTCTTACGATGTGAGGTGCATGAGGAAACCAAACCTATGCAGTAGAAAAATTACTAGGGTTGACCTCCAATAATCAACTCCTAAGAGAAAAATTTTTACAAGTTGGTGCTCACTACAGAGGTAGTTGAGTAAAAGAATTTATCCATAATGTCGTACAAAGAAGAAATGCGTAGGTTTTGGACTGAGATTGCCACAGTGAACCAGAACGCTTTAAACTCTGCAGACCACCGGGAGTTTGCAGCCTTGGGGAATGAGTAACCAAGGTGGAGGAAGGAGTTGACAACGTAGCCAACTTCTGGAATGAGTCACTTGGAAAAGTAAACTCGTTAAAAAAGAAAGAGTGAGACCTCATCTGAGAGGTCCTATTTCTGAAAACAGAACATGAAGCGGATCACATCTTTTTAATAAAATTTGGTGTGGACATTGAGAAGTTATTAAAAGAATTAGAGAAATTGAAAGCACACAGAAGTGTAAGCCTGTCTGATGTGGCCAATGATGTCGAAGAAGGAAGTCTTCAAACAAATAGTTGAGAAAATGAGTACCCCAAGAAATATGCCACCTGAAACTTTTCTTTCACGTTGTAATCACTAATACAACCTATTCAATTCAAGACTGAATCTTGTTTGATAATCTCACAGAGGAGATTAGTCTGCGCCCATGTCAGGGAGCAGTTGGGCAAGCAAGGTAAGAGGAGCAGGTGGAAGGCCCGCGGCCTCCAATGTTCAATTACGCCCCGGAGAATCTGGCAGAATAGACAAAAATCTTAAAAAACCAGCAGTCACAATTTCCCATGAGATACTCACGTGGCAAGCACGATGCAACCAGTACATCAACATGCCACACTCCCAGACACTTTCGTCGGTGGAATTTGGAGTCCATGTGTATCTGGACATCCAAAAAACAGCCTTATGGGAAAAATTTTATGAAGATGTACACAAAATTTTCTTGACCGCGGTGTACGTTGCACCTCACTCCATGTCGCGCAGTTGGCTGGACTTAGGTTTTGAAAGCAAAAAAGCAGCAGACGAGGCTGCAGTGGTGTGCATAGTGGTTGACCTCCCCAAAGGGCAATGGGTCGTCGAAACCAAATGCACCAGATGGACAAAATCAAACCAAATTTTCCTCACGTTTGACTTTTTGCCTACTACGGTAAAATGTGACATTTTGGAACAACACCTGAAAGATGGTCTCGCCATATAAGCGAAATACAATTTTTTAAAATGCAACGCTTCACACTGATGCCACACCTGTGCACCGGCAAAGACAACGCAGTTCTGACCCCAACTGAGGAGATCGCGAAGGACCTAACCCAGATCCCACACTCCACTTTTATTGATATAGCAGGGTATACCACCCACCCGTTCCAGGTGACCGTGGACAGCACACCCCCCATCTGCACCCACTGTGATGCATTCAGCCATAAGGCGCACACATGCCCCATCAAGGAGGGCGTCACATTCCAAGAGCACCCCTCAGTGGCCATAACCAGTGGAGAGGCGCACTACGAACCAACCGCAAGCACCAAGGAGGCTTTCCAGTGGGGAGCACAAGGCTGCTACCTATTGGTAAAGCCTATCTCCCCGCAGGAGCGGAAGAAGACCAAGCAGGCCCATAGGGCCGCGGCCAAGGAAGCGGCCAAGGCCACCACCGCTATCTCACACTCACAATTCCAGGAGGACATGGAGACCTTTGTGGCAGAAGCAACTCGGGAATCCATCATCCAATCAGATTGGGAAGCCCATGCCAAGCGGGCCACTCAATCTGAGGATCTTATGGGAGATTCGATCTCACCCAATTGTTGCACCCAAGCTCTGGTCAAAACTGACTTGGGACCTATCCCAACTGAAAAATTTTTTTGTTCGCTTGACGGTGCACCAAACTCATCTGCACCACAAAAAATTCGTCCGACGTCAGGAAAACAAAAAGTGAAGGCCAAAGCCAACGCGACTCTTTCCACAAAAATCAACAAAAACTCCTATAGCATTGCTGCTAACACCTGCGCTGCTGTGAAAGCCCGTGGGGACTAAGAAGAGGCTGGTGGGCCTGGGGCCACCCCCTCGCACCTAAGATGCAATGGGGGAAACCTTCACTCTAGGGATGTTGAATATCGCCGGACTCAAGGCCTCCCCGTCCCAGGCTAGGAAACTGAGTTTTTTACAACACAATTTACCCATGGATATCCTGGCCATCCAGGAGTCCCACTGTCCACGAGGTTCCGAGGAAGCTTGGAAAACAATGCTCCTCCCATCCCTATCCTTTTGGTCAAAGCACTGTGGGGTACTAATTCAGAAAAATAATTTTTTCAAATTCACATCCTCAGAAACATTCCTAAATGGCCAAGTGCTCATCATCACCTTCTCATGGGCCAATGTAGCACACACAATTGTCAACATCTATGCCCCAAATGGTGCACACGAGCGTCAGGAAATTTTCTCTTTGGTCAAATCCCTCCCGCTACCCCCTGATTCTTTCCTAGTCGGTGACATGAACTCTTGGCTAACCTCACCAATGGACTGGTGGCCCCCCCTCACCCCACGCCCCACAGGGTCACGTAGAACTACGCGTTCTAAAGGCCACCCTTGTGTCAATGGATGCAGTGCCGCGACATGCCCCACTGCTCAAAAACATGACGCGTCCCCACATCCACAATGGCCAATTAAGGTCCAAGACCCGCACGACCTTATTCTAATGCTGGCGAAATTCCACCCCACATCTCCCACTTCAAAACAACAAAAATGGAATTCTCCAACCACCGACTGGTCTTGATAACCTACCATCTACTGGTCACAGTTGCTAAGGCCCCACATTGGTGCAAAATACACCCCCCTGAGCTCGCATCGCCAGGATTTTCCACGTGGGTGGAAGAAGCAACTTTGGCAAAATTGTTTGTTGCACCATTTTGCGCGGACCCCATTTCTACATGGGCAACTTTCAAAGAGGACAATATCCGCCACTATCGCCATCTCTCCTCCAGACGCTCATGAGCCGCATCAGCAGTTATCTCGCGCACTCTGGCGGAATTGGCCCACTTGGAGTCCAACATTCCAGCTACAGGATACAGCCCTGCATGGGGCCAGAAGTGGGTGGAGGCAGCCGCCCACCTCAACACACTTGAAAGGCAACACAAACATCGGCTTTGTGTCCAATACAGGGCCACACACATCACTAAAGGCGACAATTGCACCGCATATTTTTTTAAAAATTTTTTTGCACCACACCAGAGTGTGGCCTGCACACAGGTGTGAAGATCGGATGTTTCCAATGTGGACACACCGGCTGAAGTGGCAATTGAAATGTAAAAATATTACTCCGAGTTAAACCAAGCTGAACCAATTCAGCCAGCTGAAGTGACAGAATTTCTTGACCAAGCTCATATCCGCACCATTTTCTGATACTCGGAAATAATGAATTTAATTACTCCAAAGAAATTATGGACAACCATTTGCGGTGCGCCAAACCAAAAATGCTCAGGCTCAGATGGCATTCCATATGAGTTCTACAAAATATTTCAATAATATATCCCCACTTCTGCTTGCCTCACTTAACCAAAGCCTGTTGGAAACGTGCCTCCTACCAGGAGGACATGAGGCCTTTACCATCACACTCTTTAAGAAAGGGGATAAGCTTAACTTAGCCAACTGGCGCCCCATTTCTATAACAAACACATACACCAAAATTTTAACAAAAATCATGGCTAACCGTTTAGGGACTGTAGCATATGCCACCATCTCCCCAGAACAATTCAGTTTCATCCCCCGAAGGTCAATTTGGGATAACGTGCACTCCGTGGCTAATGCATGTCAGTCCACAGCCTCAGGAGGACTTGTATTCTTGGACCAACAAAAGGCCTATGATAGAACCATCTAGTATTAAAAAAAAGGCTAATGATAGAGTAACTGGGAATACCTAAGGGCCTGCCTCCATCAATTCCGTCTACCCCCCCGTTTCATCAACTGGGTGATGCTGCTCACGGAATCTGCAACAATGGCAGTGCGTGGCCCAGGCTTCCTAACAGAAGTAGTCTGCCCTCAAAGGGGCTTGCGACAAGGGGACCCCCTCAGCCCACTCTTATACAACTTCAGCCTTGACCTACTACTGCGAAATGTGAATGCCCAACTCACTGGGGTCCATGTGCCAGGCCAAACCCCAGTCAAGATGATGGCATTTGCAGATGACTGCGTGGTGGGGGTGTCTAATAATAAAGATGCACGCGTGCTTGAAGCCCTCATCCAGGAATATCACTGGGTAAGCAACGCGACACTGAACGCCTCCAAAACTGAAAATATCCTCCTTGGTCGTTTTCAGAACTGCTGGGCCCCAGCAATTAGTTCCCCAACCTGGCCCATCTGCTCGCCCACGCCCACGCCTTACTAATACAACACACACCACCCCACTGTTGCTCCCCTTCGTGCCACGTCCTACCATAGGACCGGTACGCCATCTGGGCGTGTGGATGGAGGCAGGCGGATATGCGTCAGCAGTAATGGAGGGCTGTATACTGGACAACGTGACGAAGCGAATCGCCTCTCTCAGAGCCCACCCTACCACCCTCACTGGCAGGGTTGTTCTAGCCAACTCTATGCTCCTATCCAAAGTCTGGTTCGGAGCACACGCCATCCCCTTCTCCCAAAGCTTCTTCAAATCCCTGTATGCCTTACTGCAAGGATGGCTTTGGTCAGGCCGCCCTCCACCAGTACGGCTAGAGGTCATGTTTGGCCCTCATCATCAAGGTGGCATGGCCTGCTTGACTTCAAAGCCCAGGCTGCCAAGATCCTGGGCACCTGGATCGCGGCCATCACCGCTCCTACACTCCCATCCCAACACTGGTCCCGTGCGGCCTGCTCCAACTTCTCCTGAGCCTTGGGCCTCAACAATCCATCAAACCCCCACTCCCTGATGAAGTACCTCGCATCACACACATCGGCCACAGATCCTCACGGGACTAAAACCCACTTCAAACGAATCCTACTCTTTATGTGAAGCGCAGAGTGGAGAAATCGTATTAGCGGACATACAACCTGAAGAGGCCACCCCTCTCCTAAGTTCACACAAGAGTTACAGGGGCTACCCATCCATGATGGCGTGATCCCCATTCGGCCCCATGTCCTATCCAGGGTGGACTACCTGGACATGATGGACATCCCTTATTCCACTGAGACCCAAAAAACTATCTGAAAATATGCACACCATCCTCTGTTGCAGCCTCAAGTCCGCTTCCATGTGTGGCTCTGCCTGAGGCGGGTGTATCGTAAAACCGAGCGCTCTAACGCTTTACACTCATCCTGTGTCGTGTGTGGCCAGTATGGAACGCTGTTTCACCGCCTGGAGAAGTGCCCCACCTCTAAAGTGATATGGCGCGAAGTTCAACGTCTGCTGGGCCAGGATCAAACGCATCCCTTAAGTCTGTCAAGAGATATGTTTGCTCTATCAATGGCCTCCTCCCTTCCACCCTCCCTCCATGCTCTGGTGGTTGCAATCGCAATGTGGACCATCCACACAATCATCTTAGATGCCATCTCAGGCTCCACCCCCACCCTCCCAGAAACTGTCCACAGATTCCGGTCTCATTTTGTGGACCACTTCTAAGAATGGATGTTTTCTATACCTCCCACCGCGTCGCTGACAGCTGGTCTCTTCCTGGTTCCCAGTCTGGTTCATCAAATCAGACCCCTTCCTCCAAACGTACTCAATAGTGGCTACGGCCCCTTCACACGTTCCCTCCCCCTCCCCATAAGTGGCGTTCCCGCTGGCAACAAGAGATAGCATCCCTTCTCTGGGGTGCCTCCCCTGGTACTAAGTTTGTCTTTCCTGAGTCATATTTGGAAGTGTTCGTCCCATGGTCGGCCTTCCCCACAATAAAATTAAAATTTAAAGAAATATGCCACCTGCATTCAATGCCATTTTGGAGATGATGCCCGATGACACTCTGCAAGTAAACCAAATAGCTGAACTGAGAGAGTCAGCCTGAACTGACTTGGAGGAATTTAGGGCAACCCCTAAATTGCCTACATTCCATTGGGATAACGCCCCAGCGTTTTTTGACTATTCGACATGACCTTGAATGGATATGGGGATCATCAGAAGGCGTTGACAGTCATGAACTGCTTAAATAAAGACTGTCAGAATATGGAATTACCCCACCTGGAGGGGGACAGCTGGTCTTATGCTGAGGCTAAGGCAGCAATAATGAAGGAATTTGGCAGTCCAACCTGCATGTCGAAACGCAAGCAAGACTTTATGGGAATTCAATTCCATAAAGACAAGTCTCTTGCAAGCTTCGCAGATTGATTCTACCAGGAATCACAAATCCTGGCCAGAGAAAAGGTGTTAGATGGCTTCAATGCAAGAATCGCTTTGCAAGCAGCCCTTTGGCCCTATTGCGATTTGCATCAAATGATGTCTACTGTATTGCGACTGAGATAACTACCTTGCAAATGGTAGACAATTTGAAGATTTTGGGAGCAACGTTCGATGCTCCTAATAGAAGCTTCAAGCCAAATCTGGTCCAAAGTTCAAATCCCACAAAGGGTTTGAAGGAGCAAAGGAGACTTTTAACTGAACTGTGCCAGGGAATAAGCCTGAGGATTACAATCGGTTAAAGAAGAAGGAAAAGGTCTGCTTTCAGTCAGGCAGGAAAGGGCATTTCGCCGCACACTGCAAAAAGCTGAAGGATCAAGTTAATATGGTCCAGGCTAAAGAAATAGCAGCCACCAAGGATTCAGGAAAAGGTCCCGATGTTTAGACATGGAACAGTCTAAGATGGCGGAGAAACCTGTTCCTCCTGATGTTATAAATGAAGAAATAGATATTAGCGATTTGTTCATGGATGACGATCAGGATCCAATATATCAAGTGGTCAGCATGGCATAAACGCTGTGACCAGAGCCGGGGCAAAGAAGATTGACCCTGAGATAGTTCAGAAAGTTGCCCGGCTGTATGCCCAACAACTGGTGAGAAGATCAAAAGCCGCCAAAGTGGTAGTGGAAGATGAGATCACCAAACTAGTAAAGCATGGGCTTCTAGTTCTGTCATCAAGTCCCTGGGCAAGCCCGATTTTTGATCATAAAGAAAAAAGATGTATCAAATTGAGTAGTGATTGACTATCAGAGGCTGAATAAAATTACAAAAAAGAACTCATATCCCCTACCAAGGATCAACGATGCGCTAGACCAATTAGGAGAAGTGAAGTATCTCTCTGCAATGGACCTAATCTCAGGATACTGGAAGATTGACTTGCCAGCAGAAGACCATGAAAAATGTACGATTATAACTGCATAGGGGTTTTACCAGCTGACTAGGATGCCTCAGGGTCTTTGTAATGCGCCCGTGACGTTCCAGAGGGCCATGGACGCAGTATTAAGCGACCTGAAGTTGTCATGCATCTTAGTATATCTGGAAGATATAAACATGTTCAGTAGGACGTTTACTGATCACTTTCAGCACTTGGAGGAATTGTTTGAGAAACTGTCCATGGCTAACCTGAAGATCAAGCCAAGGAAGTGCCACTTCTTCAAGAAGGAGCTTAAATACCTGGGATTATTGATCAATGCAAATGGATTGCAGCCGCAACCCCAAAAGATAGCAGCTATTAAAAAAATGGCTGTGCCAAAGAGTGTCCAAGACATCCAAGTATTCCTTGGATGGTCAGATACTATAGAAGATTTATTCGGGACTTCACCTGAATAGCTGAGCCCTCATTCCATTTATTAAAGGATCTGAAAAAAGGATTTGTATGGAATGAAGAGGCTCAGGACTCCTTTGATGAGTTACGCGGGTTGTGATAATTTCTCCAATTCTTAAATATCTGAATTTAGATCAGGAGTTTATCATTCAAACCAATGCTTTGTTGATGGCGATCAGTGCCATACTGAGCCAAGTAGATGAACTTGGGGATGAACATCTAGTGGTGTATGTGAGCCGGACACT
>JAKSZP010006106.1:0-26154 GCA_022478985.1 Massospora cicadina | reverse complement strand
TTGTTAATTTGGTCAATTGCTACTTTATCAAACTTATTCCCACTTGAGGCAGTTGTTAGTGGTCCTACCACATTGATAGATACATTGTGAAAAGGCGCAGATGGGGGGATTGGTGTAAACTTGAACTTCTTTTCCAATGGTCTTAAGCTTGCACATAGGACACATATTTCCAAGGCTTGGTGCACCACGTCAGTCATAGCCTCCCAATAGAACTGGTCCTTTAATAGGCTAGGGTCTTCTGAAATCTTCCATGTCACACGTGTTTGTGTGCCTCCATCACTACTTCCATTTGATTGCTAGGTCACACATATGGATACCACTTCCCCTTGATAAACTTCTGGAGTTTTCCATCTACTCTTTGCGTGTCCTTTGAACATCTTCTTAAGAATAACTTGAATTTTTTGGTTTCTTCTTCCCATTCCTCTTTGATCTAATCAGATCATAAAATCAATCGCTCTCATGCACATGCAAATGGAACACAGGCAACCTTGAGAGCCCATCTGTGTTTGGGTGGTTGCTTCCAGCCCTGTGTATAATTTTAAAGTCATATCATTAAAGCTGAACAGCCCATCTGACTTTTCTCCCATCATGATCCTTCATGTTCCTGAGTCAGCATAAGGATGCATGGTCCATTACAACTTTAAAGTAAACTCCATATAGATATGGCCAGAAATGCTTCACTACTCTAATCACTGCAAGACATTTGCGCTCTGTAACAGTGTAGTTTCTTTCTGCTTTGGTAAAGACCTTTTATAGTATTTGATGGGATGGTCAATACCATCCTCATCTAGTTGTGCTAGTATTGCACTTAGTCCTACATCACTGACATTAGTGTATAGGTAGAAGGTCTTGTTGAAGTCTGGGTATGTTAGGATCGGCGCCTCTACAACTTCTTCTTCAGATCCTCAAAGGCTTGGTATTGCTCTATTCCCCACTCAAATTTAGAGTTCTTATTCAGTAGGTACTCAGGGGAGTAGCCAAGTCTGCAAGCCGTGGGATGAACTGTCTGTAGTAGCCAATCATGCCCAGGAACACCTGGACATCCCTCATACTTTTTGGATGCTCCATTTTGGTTATTGCCTTCACCTTTCCTTCTTGAGGTCAAATCCCCTGTGCACTGATCTCGTGTCCCAAGAACTCGAGTTGCTTCTTGTGAAAGGTGAACTTGTTCTTTTTCAGTTTAAGATCTGGTTCTCTCAACCATGTGAACACCTCTTGAAGGTGCTTAATATGATCTCTGAAAGTTCTAATGAATACAGTTATATTGTCCAGATAGATTAGGACACTTGTCATCTTCTGTTCTCCAAACATTTGGTCCATGGCGCGTTGAAAGGTTGCTGGGGCGTTGCACAGCCCTTGTGGCATCTGGGTCAGTTTTAACAAGTATTGGCTGCTGATCAAGGTGCACTTTTCGTGGTCTTTGGGTGACAGTTCCATCTGCCAGTGCCCACTGGCCAGGTCCATTGCCAAAAAAATACTCTGAACTGCCCAACCATTTCAAGGCATCATCAATTCTTGGGAGAGGGTAAGAATCTTTTTTTCATAATTTCATTCAAGTTATGGTAGTCCATGACCACCCTGTGTGATCCATCTTTCTTGCATACTAACAGGAGTGGCGATGCCCATGGTACTTTGAGGGCCTCAATAAGCCAGCATCTGTAAGCTGTTGAAGCTCCTTAGTGATGACCTCCTCTTCCATTTTTGTTGGCAGTATGGCTTTGGTTTGTAGGTATAGATGACCCTATATCCATTTGGTTTATCTCTCATTTACACGGACCATAATCGTTTTGTACTTTGCTGAAAGTATCTTCAAACTCTTCCAGTAAGTCATCCAGCTCTTTTTATTCTTCCTCTGTCATGTCAGCAAGTCCCAATTTATCTAATCCTTCAACAGCATGTACTGACTTGATGGTATCACAATTGGTTAGTTTTGCGCATGCCAAAAATTGTCCTTTCTCAATTTGGATAGGTTGAGTGGTGATGTTCCCCAGGAGGATAGTCACTTCACCCTCATGACTAGAGTCAAAGAATCCAGGCAGCACTCGCAGCGCCTGTTCATGTACTCCTTCTCAGGTGTATATTTCGAGTACAGTGTTTTGGGGGATCTTCACACTTATGACAGTGTGCATAACTCTTTGTTCTCCTGATCTAATCTCCATTGCCTCATTGGCACTCAAGGGTAGCACATCTTCAGCGCGCACTGAAGCAGGTAGTGCTTCACTCCTTTTTTAAAATATATAGTGCACTGGGTAGATTGATTGCTCAGTTTTGACTAGACATGTACAATGCTTCCTTGATTTCAGGTCTTCATCCTTAAACACAAGGGACATATGGTAGTTTAGCAGACTCGCAGTGCTGCTAACAAAGTCAATTATTGCTCCAAACTCCAATAAAAACTGTGTTCCAATAAGGAAGATGTGGTGGACATTGTCCAAAACCATGGCAGGGGCAGTGAGTACCATGCGTCCAAAGCGTAGGGGTAAGGTAGAGTAAGCCCCTAACGCATGCATGGTGTCAGGTCCTGCTGTCTGATATCTCACATGGTAGTCGATGTCTGTCATGAATTTCAGCTTCTTCATCAATTTTGAGTATATGATATTGACTGGGTCACCAGTATCAAGGACTGCCAGTACACATACACGCTGTATCACAACTTCCACTTTGGTTACACTCTTCCCAAATGGATTTTCAGTTGACAGTACGTTACAGTTTTCTTTTCAAATTCCTCTAATTGCTTAGATGTATTGGATGTCAATTTGGCGTGCAGTGTAGTATCTTTCTTAATATTCTTGAAGGTTTCCAGTATAAGTTGTTTTCCTTCCTCTAGACTATTGACTACTTGAGTGTGCTCCATTGCTTGAGCTAGGTATGTAGAGTTCAACCCCTCATCAGTGGATCCAAGTACCCATAATTGTGCAAGTACAGATACAATACTGGGGGCTCCTAAGGCATTATAACTTGCATCCATCAAGTCTTCATCTTAGTGATTGTCCTCTCCTTCTACGTGTAGTTTCACCCAATTTATGGTTCCAGAGGTTTCCTCTTTTGGTGAAGGGGGTTTTCTTCATTGCCTTTCGTCAGACAAGATTGCCAATAGTGACCAGGATTGTGACATTTGTGGCACATGAACTCCTTGTGCTGATACTGAGGAACTGGTTTAAAGTTCTTATCTTTTGGCTTGTCACTATTGTCCTGTGTAGCGTACACCAATTTTCAATTCTGTGTGTTGGTTGAGCTATTGGTTTGTTTTCAATCTTATAAGTTCCTTGCACATTGAGTAAAGCTTCCTTGATGTCCTTGAGATATCCAGCTGTTTTGACTGCAAGCGTCATGTGCATCTTGAGGGCTGGGTGTGCTTCTAAGGAACTGGTAGGACAGTCTTCATGGTAGGTAAGTTCAAGGTCCCTGTTGTCCATAGTTGTTGTGCTTGAAGGTAGTATCAAGTGGCATAGTTTGCGACTATCTTTTTTTGCCCATTATCATCAATATGAACACTTGCTTCATATTCTCAACATCCTGTGCACTACTGAATTCTGATAACAGAATTTATTAACCTTGGTCCATGTCAAACCAGGGTGTAAACTAGCGCTGAGTATCTCCTGCGCTTTGCAGCTCATGCAGCCTTGGATGTGACAAGCCTTCTGCTTGTCACTAGCGCCATCCATGCTGTTCTTGTACATTTGTAAAAACCCAGCTATTGTTCCCTCGCCAGAAGTGAACATGGTTTTGAAATAGGGTTCAAAGTTCATATCTTCCTCTACTGGAGCACTTTGCTGATGTCATGGAGATGTTGCTCCCTGTGCAGCTAACACCAGCGTTTCCAAACATGAGGTGTCTAGTGAAGGGCTTAGAGCAGGCTGTGTTTTTACTTGAAGTTGATCCTTAATTTCTTCCAAGTTTTGATCAATGTCATCAAAAATAGTCTCATGGTGGTCTAAACGTTCACCATACTCATTTGATGTTTGTACATTTATTCCATTTTATGCTTCAAGGTGTTGGACCAGTTCCTCAAGTGCCTTCAGATCAGTTTCAATTTTTCTAGTCACTAGTATGTGCCCTAACTCTGGGGTAATAGCTAATCAAGACCATCGAGCGGTGTCTGAAACCCAATCTAGGTACAACTCAACTCAACTACTTCTTTTTCCAATACTTGAAGCCTTGACTCAATCATCTCTTTTTCACTTTAGGATAGGCTTCCTGCTGCTTCTTCACCATGGTATACTTCCATGGTCCCAATACTAGGCATTTCTGTTTTCCCTGAACTATCTCATCTCAAATGTGTGGTTGGCATCACCCCTGTAGTGAGCACCAGTCTCTCCGCCATGGGTTCTGCTCACTTAACTCTGGGGATTTTGATTTTGAGGTGTCAAAAGGGGTAATCAGTTGCACAGATATGACACTAACCAGCTAGGCTCAAACTTCCTGAGAGAGCTGTAAACTTGACACTTGCACAACAAAGTGCATCTTCTTTAAGATTAATCCTGTGTACGTTGAAATCTTCCCTTGACACAGAGGAGCTTATCGCAACCTCTTTCCTTGCAAGCCTAACCTTACAAGGAGTCCTTCTTAAAATGAGTGTCTTCAACTGTAGTGTAAACAATATTGGTTACTTTCAGTCACTACTTTTCACTTAATTTTAATTAAAGTGAAAACCCAAATGAAGGACAAACCTAAGATTCTGTGAAATAGACTGTTTATTTTAGATAAAAACTTAGTATTTTATACTAAATACTAAAAAATTGGGATGTAAAATAAATTGAGGGATAATTTGAATAGTGGATTAGGAAAATATTGAATTTTCTTCAGAAACTTCGGTGCAGTCTCTTCTTTAATTAATTTTCTCCCTTGGGCACTCATTTTCTCAAGTTTCTGAATTCATGCACTGTGGTGGTGTGTGGAGCCTGCGGTATCAGGGTCATCAGCTCTGTGGCTCCTGTGCGCTTTGGTGGAGTCCAAATTTTTAGCACCATCAGTGGACTTAATTTTCTGGTTGCTTGATGACACCATTTTTCTTTCATCTCATTTGTTTTCCTTTTTGGTGCACCATTCTACACCTAAATTGTTTTTTCCTGATGTTACTTAAATGACTAGCTTCTTTTTGGGAGCATATCTCATTTAAAATTTTGTTGTTGCTGGTTTGCATCTCTTTTATGATTATATTGTTTGTCATTTTGTCCACAACATCATTGCTATCTCCACTTTTGCAGCCAATTTGATTTTTAATATTACCATTTTCAGAGCTAGACTCATTTTATGTTAAAATTCTCACACTTTAGTTTGAAATTTTCTCAATTCTACCAGAGGTCAAGGATTTATCAATTTAGTGGTGTGCCAAATCTGTGTGATAGGGTACAAGCCTATCAGACTTTGTTTCTGAAGTTTTAGAGGCAGATTTCAAATTGATGACAGTGTTTTCCAATGATGTAATGACATTAGGGAGTTTTGCTGGGAATTCAATGCTGGACATTCTTTTTGGAAGGTGCACGCCCATCAGACTTTGTTCCTGATGTTTTAGAAGCTGGTTTTGAAATGATAACATCGTTTTCCAGTAGCTCAATGTCACTGGTGAGTGTGACTGAGGATTTAACCCTTGATACTCCATTTCCTGAATGTGCACACCTGTTGGGCTTTGTTGCCATGGGTTTAGGGTTTTAGATATTTCAGTACAAATTTTCTCAATTTGTCATACTAATTTAACAGAAGAAATTGTGGGGACAAGCAGCAGAATATTCATAGAGATGGATGCTACCCAATGCTTACCTATCACATGGGCAAGATCACCCTGCATGATGAGAGGGACAGCTGCCTTCTTAGGACCTTTTTGGTGGGAAATGGGAACACTGCCCAGTCTAGGCAGATGGGATGCTCCCCTGAACTTACATCTAGTCTGTCTGTCTGTAATAAAATCTTAAATTTTTAAATTTTATTTGAGGTGGGCCAACCTGAGGATGATACTGCACCAATTGAGGGGAAATAAAATGAATGGGAAAGGAGGTTAAAATCTGGAAAACCTCTATGTGCAGCATATGATAGGTCAGGAACTTCATGGACTGCCTTTGCTATTTGCTATCTTGATTTGTGGCATTGGTGCACAACACCAACACAGTCATAGTCATCCCTTTACCAAAGTTCCTGTACCAGAATTGAACTCAGGGAGGCAGTGGTAGAGGTCCCTATTCTACCTCTGGGGTATCCTCCCCTTTTGTAATGGAATCTTATAATTAGTTTTTAACTATCCTCTATATTATCTAGAGCTTTAAAATTTGGCACACTTATGTATCTCCTATATCAATACAACAATACATTAATTTTTATTTTAATAGTATACTTAGAAGTTTTATATGTATCAAGTAAAAATCCTATATATTTTTGATAGTAGTTGGTATATAGTTTGAGAGGAGTGGTAGCATAGCAGGGTGGTTCCTGCTCCACTCTGGGTTGTGTTTTGATTGAAACAGGTTTGAAACCAGCACAGGCTAAAAAACTCAACTTTTATTTAAGGTGGGTCAACCTGGGGATGATACTGTACTAATGAAGGATGAAAGGAATTTGGATTAATAGGAAAGGAGGATAAAACCTGAAAAACTCTCCATGTGTGGCTTATGATAGGCCAGAAACTCCATGAACTGCCTTACTATTTGCTATCTCAGTTTGGGTATTGGTGTACAATGCCAACACAGTCATAGTCATCCCCTTACCAAAGTTCCTGTACCAGAATTGAACTCAAGGAGGCAATGGTAGAGAGTCCATATTCTACCACTGGGGTATCCTCCCCTGGCTAAAAAAAACTTGGCATGGTATTTGTCCCAAGGTTGAGCCACTTTGTTTACTTTTTTTCTTTTTGGTATAGCGTTGGAGCTGGCAATTTGATATTTGGTTGATTTGATAGTTTCAATAGGTTTGTCAAGCAGTTGGTGGTTTTAGGTTGGTTAGTAAGGTTGATAGTTTTAGTAAGCCCTTAGTGATTTTGGTTGATTTGATAAGTTAATTGGTTTTGGTAAATTGGTGGTGGTTTTTGGTTGATTTAAAGATTCAAAAAATATTATACTTTGATTTATGTTGATAAATTTCATATGTTTAAGAACGCGCCTGCTGGGAATCGAACCCAGGCCACTTCTTTGGAAGAGAAGTATTCTACTTCTATACAAGCATTTTTTTTAATTTTCTATATTATAATATAACACTATACAGTATTCCTTTTGAAAAACTACATATTAGAGAAGGTTACATCAAGCTTGGTACAGAACTAAAAATTTGTACTTTAATAATACAAACTGATAAACAAATGAACAGATCTTACCCTTACATGCGTTTATAGATATAGAATGAGTATATAATTCACCAATAATACTACAGTTATACAGGGATTACAACCCTAATATCAGCCTAACTCTTAAGTCAATGTAGGTCGATGAGTATATTATATTAAGATCGAGCAAGTCGAATACTTTATGAGATCAGGCCTTACTCTCTTATATGAGTAAGTCAATCACCCGATTATTTGAAAGCAGTCAAAAATATCGGATTTTATCCCAGATAAGAAAAGCTAATGATTAATTGTGAATTATAGGCTTAACTTTAAATCTCTCACTCAATATGTTTGAAGAAAATCGTAGGGCTGAAAAGGGGCCGACTTATCGGTACAGGCTCGAAGAAGGGATTGTGTGTGAAGAGGTTGAAGAGGAATCTGACGCCCTTACACCGGTCACATCTCCTAACGTTAGCTTTCAATGCACCCAATCCTTTCCCACCTCTATTTGCTTAGAAACCCTTGTGTTCATATCCGCGCATGATTTTTTTGAACCTTCGTCGCCAAAGCTTCAGATGATCAAAGAAGTTTTCATCTCTGGATGCATGCTACCATCTGCTTCCATCTTGGCCGAGTGGAAGGCTGACGTATTTTCTTTTGTTTTTCATTGAGCTTTATTTTTTTAGGACTGTTCGAAAATTATTTTGAGTTGGCTTGAAGCAGAAAGGTCGTGCATTGCAGTATATTTTTCTCCCGAACTTTGCCGCACCAGCTCAGATTTGAGTTGCCCATCTTTTTCACAACTACTTCTCTTCAAAAACCTACTTGAAAAAATAAAAACACATAGGTAACTGTGTTTTCCATCATTAAATTTAAAGTTTTTACTACCTCGTGTTTTTGTTTAATGGTTCTTAATGTTGTTATACGCCTTATTAGTGGAATTTTAAACCCGATTTTGGTTACGACCTTTTGTTTTTATTTCAATTGCATTAATATTGACTAACTTATATTTATAAAATTATTTAGGATCATTGCTTTTGGGAGCTTTAAGAAAGCAGACTTTATCGGACAGCTCAAGGCTGAAGATCACTCCCTTCCTGCAATGTTCCATCTCACTTCAAGCAAAGAACTTTTAGAGACTTCGAAGGTAGAAAAAAATTATAATACAGCTATAATTTTTAGATTTCCTTTCCATTTCTACCATCCCCTAACCTTCTTCAAGGCTTGCCCGCGGTAGCCTTTACACAAGTAAGTCAAGTTTTCTTATAAGGTTTACATTGCTTTTTATACTTCAAAAATGGTCAATAGTTTATTTATTAAACTTTTTGGAAAGCGCTTTTTTAGTTTTTAAAATTTAACAACACTAAGTCTTTATAAAAACATTAGACATTATTAATTTTAGCTCACTGTTCCTAAAAGTCTCCTTTTTGGATTTTTTATGAGAATAAAATCAAAAAAGCAAAGGGCTGAATTAATATTCAACCAAATCGTTTAAAAGTTAATTTTTATAATGAAAGTCGATTTCATAAGAGAAAATGTATTAAATGCGTTTTATTTTAGTTTTTGATTTAATTTAATTTTTGTATTTAAAAACCTGAGATTGAAGTAAACTTTGAAAAGCATATTTTCTGAAATTAATAATATGATTGTTAATAAAAATAGGGGCTTTTATATTTTTAATATACTTTTATATGTGAATTTTGCAATAAAAATGTTAGAATTAAATAGTAGAATGTTAGGGGTTGAGGTGAAATATATGATAGTCTTCTTACTGTTTTATAGATATTCTATACATTTCAAAGCTTTGTCATAAGGTTATAGGGATTTGCTATGAAGTTATATCAAAGTATTACCTTCTATTAAAGTTAATTTATCGGAGGAGCCACATCAATTTAGCTTCTATTTAATTTTTCTAATGTGGTAAATTTATTTAAATGCCTGTCAAGCATCTTTTTATATTACTGGTTCAATGTTGTTATTTATAATTTTAATATTCTCGAACTCATTTTCTGTTATATAATTATTGCTTTGGTTTTATTTAAATGATTAGTGAAAGGACTAACATTTTTGCTTTTGGTGCATAAACAGGCTGAAATTAAGAATATACCTATATGCTGCATAGTTTCGGTATACCAAACAGCCTCTCAGCTCCGTCGAATGTCGAGTTATTTACTTGAATCCTTAGTTCTGAAACGTTATCTTAAACTCTCAGATTGCTCAGATAATCTTTCCTGGCTATTTAAACCTAAGTCGGAGGATAAATCATGTGATATGACCCGAGATACATATATTTTTGGTGGAATCTACACATAGTTATCTTTGGAATCAACTGCTTACCTGTTGCAGCAAGTATTGATGCTTAGAATTCTATCAATATTTTAATAAACACTTGATATCAAACTAAGGCTTTGACATACTTGCTTAACGTTAAGGCCACAAGTTTACGTTTGACAAGTCATCCGCACTAGTTGTAATAGGTTAAACTTCCTATTTTTAAGGTGTTATAATTTATTATATAAAAAGAAATATCCTGCAGCTCTGCATACATAAATAATATTTTACCTGTCTGTAATAAAAAGACTTTTATAGTTTTTAAATCTCTGTTTAAGATATAGTAAAGTAGATGATAAATATACTCAACACTTAAATTTTTCCAGTTTTCTATAAACTATTAATTAGCTATCAATTTAGTTTTAGAATAAATTTTATTTGGATTTCTTTAGCAGTAGATTCTCTTGGATATTAAAGTTATTATAATTAGCTTTACAATCTCTATATATTATTTTTCAAAGGTGTTTTTTATCGGTATGAAATATCTCCCTTAATACTGTATTATAATTAATGTTTGATACGCCATTTTGAAGATTATTTTTCCCTCTAATGATGAAAAATAAGTAAATATCTTAAAATTAATGTTTTTGTTAAAAATTACATTTTGAATCTCTATATATTATTTCATAAAGGTGTTTTTTGTCGGTATGAAATATCTCCCTTAACCCTTTCAATCATTTTCAAAAAAATCATCCGTTTTTTGGCCTTAAATTTGGCACGAATTTTTTAGCCGATGTTCACTCTTTTTAAGCTCATTTTGGTTCTTGTTGTGACACGAATATTCGATAAATTTAAAATAAATCTATAAATCTTATTTTACTTGGACGCATATATGCGTTTTTAGATTTACATACCCCTCGGTTTTTGAACGCATATATGCGTTTTTAGATTTACATCACCCCCCATTTTTTGGACGCATATATGCGTCGAATGATCGAAAGGGTTAATTAGCTAATAATTCACCAAATTGCTCACCCGAAACTAAACAAAAATCAGTATTAGAGTTTTAAGTAGATTAAGTAGTTAGGATAATCAGCTCACCAGCCACGAGAGCAACAGCGAAGCTGCTAGTCCGAGTGGCTCGAGAGTAGCACCGGCACAGCCTATAGGCTAAATCAGTGTGAGCTTATAAATAAACCCGAGCAACGCCGGGTAACTCCGCTTGTTATACTAAATCTGAAGTGGTAATACAATCCGGGCCTTCAATGGCTAGATACAGCAAAGGTATTAGTGAATTCGATACTGATTAAATTTAATTATTTTGACTTATAAAAGTAGATTATATCATAGGTATGCTATTTTTATTTTATCTATGATCTATATAAAAGACACTATTAATCAAGGTTTCTCTTAAACCACAAAAGCTAGGAATTTTCAATTTGGCATGCATATGCTTCTCTAAATTTGTAGTTCATCTAAGAAACCATTCACTTCTAATATTTTTAACCGACTTTGAAAAAGAAGGAGGTTCTCAATTCGACCTGTATATTTTTTGTTTTTTTCTGTTTGTTCTCGCATAACTCTGAAACTACAAGACCAATTTGGATGCCTAAATTTCTCAAAAAAAGAGGATGCTCCAACTTAGGTCCCTTTTACTTTTGTAAGTATTGGTCCAGTATCTGACTATTAATTTAGTAAATATACCAAAATGGACTCGGAAGCGATGGATTTCAATTGAGACCAGTTTAAAAGATAAACTTTATTCCGGCGTTGGTGAAGCGATAGCTTCGAAGCAACTTTTGATATGTCCTATGGCTGAGGGTATATTCAAAATCTTGGCAAGTATGAGATTAACGTGGGATGAGCTTAAATTATTATAGTTGGCTATCGTTTTGCATAATTTGACCAATAAAATAAACTAAATTTGATAAACTGAATTATTTTAGATGATGAACAGTATATTTAGCATAGATTGTCCAATAAAATTAGCTAAATTTAAGAAAATTAGATGACTTAGATATAGATCAGTAAATTTAGCATACGTTGACTGATAAAATCACCTAAATTTATTAAAGTGAATTAACGTAGATGGTGCTCAGTAAATTTATCATGGATTGATCATTAAAATCAACTAAATTTAATAAAATGAATTGTTTTAGATGCTGAACAGTAAATTTAGCTTAAACTGACCAATAAATTAACTAAAGAGATTAAACTGAATTATTGTAGATGGCAGACAGTAAATTTAGCATGGATTGACTAATAAAATCAACTAAAAATAATAAAATTAATTACTGAAGATGGCAATTAGTAAATTTAGCATAGATTGAGCAATAAAATCAACTAAATTTAATAAAATGAATTATTAGTATATTTGTCTATAAGATACTATATATAATATATACAATGAGGTTTATTTTTATAGAGAAATAGTGAGGGTTCAAAAATGATATATAATATAGGGATTTTTAATAAAATTGAAAAAAGACCTACTTTTTGAATGCACTAATTTTTTTGGGAAAAAAAGAACTGGGGGTAAAGTTTTTTTGGGAAAAAAGAATCTTCTTCAAATAAAAATTTTTTGGAAAAAAAGAACAGTCTTTAAAAAGGCACTGAAAAGTATAAAATAATCAAGAAATTATGCCTCCTCATTAAAACCCTTTTCTGAAGTTGGTGCCATATTTTAACTGACTTATAATAGGCATTTATAATATATACTCAGCACTGTATATTCTAAGTTGCTTATAGTTTACACTTGGACCCAATCCTGACATAAGATATAATTTGTATTTGTTCAAATTCTATAAGTCAGGTTGGAAAATGTCGCTGACTTTAAAAAGGGTTTTAATGAGAAGGCATAATTTATCACTTATTTTATACTTTTTAGTGCCTTTTTTAAATAAGGTTCTTTGTTCCCATTTTTTTAATATGTGAAAAAGCACTTTAAATTTTAAAATAATAAATTTCTATTATAAAACAATTTAAAATTTAAAAAATGTATATACAATTTTATTTTACAAAACCAACAAACCTACATTATAAATTTGCTATGTATATGCAGCTTAGATTTAAGGTTTGGTGTAGGTAAGATATTTTATACTCAAATTTTAACTAAAAATTTATAAACACTAAACTTTTTTATTTTTATAAGCTAATTTTCAAAGCATACCCTAAACCAATTAAGCTTAGACTTAAATTTTGGAATGGAGGAACTATTTAGTTTATTGATAACTACTAAGAAACTATTTCTAAATTATTTACTTTCCATATCTAACATCTCATTTTTTAAGTAATAATTATCTATTATAAAATATATAGTTTTGTAATTTACAGTAGGACCTCTGTATATTGAACTTCTTTATATCAAAAATCTCCATTTATCAATTTTTTAAGTCCCGTGACACTTTAATATAAAATAAGTCCCATATATTAAAAATTTCTATATATTGAACTTTGTAACTTCAGAAATGAGGGGAAAATTATCTGTGATTCCTCATTTACTAAAAATGAATAGACCAGTTTGGCTTAATCAGTTGATCATGTGACACTGTGCGTGTTCCTCACTTCCTCAATCTACAATGCTTATGGTTTTCATTTATTTATTACCAAAATGTCATTTTAATACTATAGAGGCCTATACATGATTTTTTAACAAATTTTAGTGCTTTTTCTAAACTACAAATAATAATAAGACACAGGTTTCTGTATATTAAAATTTCTATATATTAAATTTTTTTAGGAACCATTAAATTTGATATATTGAGGTCCTACTGTATATAAATATTATTTATCCAAAACTAAAAACCCACAACCCAAGTGCATGAGGCTTCATCTTTTGGGTTGGGCACCACTAATTTATCTATAATGCTTAACTGCAAAAATTTACTTGATCATATCAGGTACTTATGCCTAACTATAATAAAACTCCTTGCTATTTATCCAATTTAGTATTTCTATTCAGGATCTATTCTAATATTTACTTATATCTTATACAGTGTTATATAATTATATGGAATTTGCATCAAAGTCTACGTATTGATCAAAAGTTTATGTATAGACAAATATGCAACATATGTTTTTCACTGTCTTTACCAGCTATATAGTTTTCAGATTACTATAAGATATAAAAAATATAAAAAATGCAAGTTGATCTCCAATTATAGAAAAAAATTACCAAAACATCTGTATTAATTTAGTCAATGTGATTTAGTAAATTTTCTTCATGTGGTCATTATATACATCTTAAAAGTAAACAAGCTTTTAAATACCCTTGACTATATATATACTAAAATTATCAGTAAATCTATATTTTTTGTAGTATGGTTTAATTCAGTGGAGCTGATCTCAGATAGACTAAACATAACTTTTATTGTATTTTTAAATAAAACTTTTTTTGTTAATTAAAAGTTTTACATGGCACTTGAATAATTTTACAATAGTTTATGAAAAACTTATAACATCTAATTAATAAATAACAGGAATTAGGTTAATAAGTTAGTAAGAAAGATACTTGCTACTACCTAGATATACAGAAATATAACACTTGGCTAGTATTGAATAAAACAAAAGTTTGTTACATACTTCTCTGAGTATAAAGAAATATAGAAATAGACAACTAGCCTTGGCAAAGCAGAAAGTTTTTTTAAGATTAGATAGCATTTTTATGTTATCTAAATTTATATATCTCTATCAAGTTTAGTTGGTACTGTATTGAAAGTGCAATGGCTTAGAGATTTTTAATACAATACATTAAACCCTAGCACCTCAATTAAAAGAGTTATCATGCTATCTGGTTACCCAATCTAAATTTCTCTATTTCTTTACTATAAAAAAGTGCAAGTCAAATCAACCAGTATGTAGCCCTCAGGGTTAAATGTTAAATCTGAGGATCACTTCACTTGTTAAAATAAGTCCTGCATGTATATTTGGGAAGAAGTTCAACCAGAATGATCCTTAATTTTAGCCAGTGTAATATGGTATATTGACCATTCAGAAGCTCACTAGGCTTATCTAAATTAATATGGCTCTTATGGTTGATATCAGGATAAAATTTCCCTTTTTATTTGGGAACTTTTACTGAGGCAGGCAAAGGTAAAGGCTAGAGATTTCTGAATTAACATCTTGTCAATACTCTTAAAAAACAGACTATGATAAGAACCAGGTAAAAGAGGAATAAAAGAATATATATTTTTATTAAGAGATGCTATCTAATCATATTACATGGCCTTGTGTCAGTATTTATATTTTTGGGAAATCTCCTGGACATACTTTCAAGCACACAATATTCAGATATTATTTTCCACCTCAGTTCTCCCTTGAACTGATATAACCATGACCTTTTACCAAGACTATTAGTAGTGAAATACTCTCCAAAGTGGGAAGGTTTCAGATACAAAAATTGCAACTCAATTATGTCAAATTGTCCTAAGGCTAGCCCAATTTGAGTTTTGTCATACAGCTGAAAATAAAATCTGGGATAAATTGGCATCAATTTATAGTTAATGGCATACCCCTTTTTAATTAATAGCAGGCCTCTCATTAGCACTAGGTACTCCCATTTGGGCTGTCCATATGTAAGTGCTATCATGCTGATTATGAGGATTAATATACATAATCTACCATAGGGCAAAAAACTGATCACATTAATTTGAGGGGCAATCTTATTGTTGTTATTGGTCCATGGGATTTTTTGAGCTAAATTTAGGAATTGATCCCAGGATGATTTCTTAATGATAAATTCAATATTATAGATTTTTTTAATTGAGACTTTTTTTAAGTTTTTGTAAGAATAATTATCTTGAGTTGATGGTCTATCAAAGGGGTTATATTTAAATCAACCACCAGAATCTGACACTTCCCCTCACTTGTCTTGAACTTAAGCCCTAAGATTCCCAATTAGCCTAAATTGTTTGTCTAAAGTCAGCTTTGGTTTCAGCATGAATTGCCAATAAATATAGAGCCAGATACCTACCTTGAGATCAGCCTGAATTGCTGATGGATTTGGTGTTAGATCCCATCCTTTTCCTCAATAGTGAACAATAGTTTTAATTAATTATGTTATATATATTTTATATATATATATTTTTTAGTTTTTTATACTTTTTATACTTTTTTGTTTTGCAAATCTATTATTATGTATATATTCATAATTGGCCAACTCATTATACCTTCTTGATAATTTTGCATGGACATGGTTATATATAGCTGGTCTAACATCCTTGATTGTATATATAAATTGTGATGTATTATTGATTGTTCTGAATGGGCCAATTCAGATGTAATCCAACTTCTGTAATTAGCCTGATCCGTGGGTGTTTCAAAACAGAACTTTATCACTTACTTTGAAATTGACCAGTTTAGAATTTTTATATCCTTTTCATGTCAGGCCTTTTTCATGACAAACTGTTGTCAAAGGCTTGAGCTTTCAATTTGATTAGGGTATCAGAAAGTTTCTCAACATATTGAGGATAGTTGTTCTTTTCAGAATCCTTTAGGACTGAATATAGTAGTAATGGTAGGGCAGATGTCTTCCATATAACAAAAGAAAAGATAACATCCTTGTAGCTGAATGGTAGGAGATGTTGTAGGCAAACACTGCAAACTCAAGTAAGTACTCCATTTAGATGGTTTGTTTAATGTTAATTTCCTGATGATATCCACCAACGTCTCATTTGCTTGCTCAACCATACCGTTGGTTTTAGAATAATAAGGAATGGAAAGCACACCTCATACTCCCATAAACTGGTTGAGCTTGGCGAGGACATGGGTGGTGAAATTCTTTCCATTATCTGTAAGGATAATCTAGGGACACCCATGCTTGTGGAGGATGTTTTCAAGGACAAACTTGGCTGTAGTTGCTGCTCCTGCTTCCTGAATAGCCTTAGCTTTGACCCATTTAATCAAGTGGTCGATAGCCACAATAATGTACTTAGATTTTAATTTGCTTTTTGGAAGATGTCTGACAACATCAATAAATATGGTATGCCAGACAAACTTGGGATGAACAAGCTGATAAGATGTCTTTTTCAGAACGGGTTTTCACCTTGACACTCCGCACAGCACTCTAGCATTTCCTGGATGTTAAAATGCATTGACTCTCAATAGTAGAGTTGCTTCAGATGCTCCTTTGTCTTCTTGAATCCACCATGCCCTATGGCCTTATGGACAGCCTAAATGATGTCTATTCAGGCTGATGGTCTTGGAAATATATACTTTTTGCCTTCAATGATCTTGTAAAGTGTCCTGTTTTATATAATTTTATCTTGTCATAAGTTGAATAATAATTTTTGGACAGATTCAAGATCATATTAGTATTCTACTGACCATCTTCCAAACAACTCAAAAGTCAAATCAAATGTTGCAATAGTGGGTAGTCAGTATAGACAGTTGGCATTTTGATGCTTTACCCCAGTATGATGCTCAATTGTGTAGTTGTAGGCTTAAGCATCAACACCCAATGGGTTAATTATCCCTTAGGCTCTCTTAAGTTGTTCAGCCATCTTAGGGATGCATGATCATTAACAAATTTGAAGTGAGCGCCATGTAGGTAGACCCAAAATTGCTTACAAGCATATATGACTGCCAAGAATTCCCATTATGTTACCATATAATTTCTCTCATGAACATTTAAGGTCCGCTTAGCAAAAAGCAACTGAATGTTATTTGCCATCCTCCCAAATCTGAGATGATACAGCTCCAACTGACATTAGTAATGCTTCCAGTTTGGAGAATAAATTTGCAATCAAAGTTCAGATATTGAAGGATGGGGCTACCATAATGCTGATCAGAGTTGGTTAAATGCTTTCTGACAAGCTGGATTCATTCAAATGGGACCTTATCTTTGAGTAGATAGAGGAGTGGTTCTCCAAGTTGTGCAAGATTGGCAATATATCAGCGATAGTAACTAATAATGTCTAGGAAAATTGAATGTTGTGCTTGTATTCAGGCCATTTCATTTTGGAGATGACCTTTAACTTAGAGGGTTGGGACTGAAGTCCTACTTTGTCAATTACAAAGCCAAGATATTCTAACTGATCTTTGAAGAACTGGCACTTTTTGGGCTTGATTTTTAATTTTGCAGATGCTAGTCTTTAAAAAACTCCTTTAAGTGCTCCACGTGTTCATCAAAAGTGCAACTGAAAACATTGATGTCTTAAAGATTTACTAGTACACATGACAACTTTAAATCTCCCAGGATTGTGTCCATGACTCTCTGAAAGGTTGCCAGGGCATTGCAGAGCCCTTGAGTCATCCTTGTCAGTTAAAATAGGCCCTCTTGAGCTATAATTGCACACTTTTTGCGCTCCTCTTTGGGCATATTAATTTGCAAATACCCACTGATAAAGTCCATTGATGAGAAGAATTTTGAACCCCCTAGTCTTTCCAAGACATTATCAATCCCTGGCAGATGTTATAAGTCCTTTTTCATGAGGTTGTTTAATTTATGGTTCAATGACGACTAAATTGCTTCCTCCAGCTTTAACCAATTAGAATTGGTGCAGCCAAGGCCTTTTTAAGGCACTACATACACAATTAAGGAATTCTTTAATATCCTTTAAAACATCTTTTTCTGATGTTTTCAAGCATCTAATCAGGCGTAATTATATCAGTTTATGATCTCTAGTATCAATATTGTGGATGTCATCATTAGCCATCCTAGGTCTAAAATCATCTTATAAAAAAATTTCTCAATATTTAGAGAAATAATCCTGAGATTGGCTCTCCTTGGAGTTGGTCAAGTTGCTCAGATCAGCCATAGGGACAACATTGTTTGCTGATTAGGTACTTGTTGGGAAGCTTTAATTCAACAAAAGTTTTAAGCTCATGAAATGAGTTAACTTCAGTGGTAGGAAACAGATGCAGAAAGGTGATTGTCTGATGTCACTTGATGGTAATGGGCCAATTTTGTAGGTTTGAACATAAGATATGAATTTTTTAATGGTTGAGAATGATGATAAAAGGTGTAATGTTTGGCTCAAATTGCGATTTAAACCATGGTTGATATACTTTTCCATAAATTTCCTTCCAGAATTATAATTGTCAGTCCATTCAGGATGATTACTTGATCTCTAAATGCTATAGTAATGTGCTGATTTGACTGAAGAGGATACCTTTGTCTCATAAATATGCATGAGTAATGGTTTTATCTTTGATTGAGCTTTGACGTACTCAATTGGGACTACTCCATCTTTGTAGGCCAGATTTATGAATAGGCTGGGCTTCTTTTCTCAGCTGTTCCATCCTTATTATAGTAAAGTAGGATAATTTGGACAATGATGGTGAGAGTATCGTCCTTGGGATTTGTAACAACTCCAAATCTTCTCAGGAAATCAGTCCCAACTAGGATATTGTAGTACATATTTGACAATACTATGGCAGGTGCTGTTACTACAATAGATATGAATCTTAGAGGTAGGGTATGTATGCACCAGTCAATTAGGTTATATAAACTCCTGCTGAGTCATATTTATGACAGTGGGCAAAAAAGGGCGCAATTTTAACTTTTTAAATAACTTTATGCTGACTATATTGATAAGTGCTCCACTATCAAAGGGTGGCCCAAACTCGAACCTTGTTTTCTGCTATATCTACAGATGTACATTCAGAGTAGTTTTCAGAGGTATTTATTGTGTGAATACTGCGATTGTTGCCTGATTACAGATGTGTTTTCAAACTTGATCAGATATCTGTGAAGTTATCTGCCAAGGTCTTCATTGGAATGGCTAATTGCACATTGTGAAGTAAGGGTATTTTGGTTGAATTTCTAGGTTGGAGGTCTAAATCATGATCAATAATCTGATTTGCGTAAGGTTTAAATACCTCTGATCATGCTTCTTTGGTAATTTTTAAAGTTTTAGTTGCTTTTGCTTTAGATTGAGTAGTGACCTTAAGGACATCATTAACCATGATATTATTGAGGTTATCTTTTGCAACATCATTAGTCATAAAGAGCTGGTCAGGGTCAGGTGGAATGGTTTGGTGAAAATTGGTGGAATTAGAGCATCTTGCCTCTACTCTACCTGTTCTTTTCCCACCTCATTGTCACTATTGATTTCTAGGGCAATGTTGACTCTGGGATTTTTTTCTGGCCATCTGTAGCATTAGCTGACAAAATGTCCCTTTTGACCACAGTTGTGGTATGTAATTGGAACTGAATGCTGTTTTTGCTCAGATTTTTGGTTCATGGTTTAGGAATTTTTCCCTTGGTTAGACATAATGTTATTTTTTGGGCCCAAAAATCGAAATTTTTGCTAATCCTTGGGTCAATTAGGTGTATTAAAACTGTGGACACAGCTTCTCAAGTAATTGGTAGGCTCTTGAGTTTCCATTTTATCTGTTGAATGCTGGTATCATGACATAGTGCAAGTCATGTTAGGGTAGGACTGTGGGCTCCATTGCAATTTTAGCAACAAACTCAATCATGGCGTTACATCTAAGCAAGACTTGCGCCTCATGGAAAAATCTGTCAACAAAGTCCAATTAGTCTCGTTCTGCTTGAATTTGATATTAAGAAGTTCAGTTTTTTGGGTTATAATTTTCCAGGACCTCCAAATTATTTTCACTGCAACCTTGCATCCATATAGGACCAATCATCACCCAAAAATAGAGCATAACGAGATCACAGCTGTAGAAAATGTGAGTTGATTAGTGCTTATCCTTTTAGAATGGTCTAATGCTCCCTGTATTGCTTTTTCAAATAGTTTGGGAAAAGAGTTAACGTTCTTATCCCTATCAAACTTTGGTAAGTTTAGAGGTTTAAAGTCATCTTTCCCTGTTTTGGGAATAGGCATTACACTTCTTCTAATACTTAAGCGTCTTGGTGAATCCTCAAATAAAATTAGCCCTCATTCCCATTGGAAAGTATCTGGAGTTGGGATTGATGCTAGAACTTTAGGCTTGTGAAAGTTATTCAAAATATCAGTTTCTGCATTAAATTAATTCTCAATGACTCAATTACATGATATTGCTCTAAACTGCTAGATTCTGATACTTGAATCCAGACCTTATTTGTTTTTCCAAGTCATTTTTTAGCTGAATGGACAGAGATTTTTTGATTTCTCCATTGTCAAGGCTGGGTGAGCACTGACAACTTTTCTTTTTGAGAGATTTGACTTTTTTCTAAGATTGTCGAATTTCTTTTTTAGATAAAGCTTGATTTGATGTTATGCATTTGATATCTTTGGCCATACTGTCTACTAAGGAATTTGTTGTTTATACTTGCACTCTGATTTACCAATTCTCCTGAGTAATTTCAACGTTTTTAGCCTGCAAACTTGACACAGCAGTCCAGATTTTTGAAAATTTATCTTTTATCTGAGCATCCTCTTCATCCCTGTTTGGGACTGCTGGTAATTCCAAAAGATCTTTGATGTTCTTAATTAAAAATACCCAATTCAGTCCAAACATACTCCTCAGATCAAAAAGTTCCATGAATTTTAGTTCTGGAGCTCTCTTTAGGCTGATGTAGCCTTAACCTGTGTGGTGAGTCATTCTGTCTGAGATGATAGGAAATTAGAATAAGTTTTCAGCTTTTGCCAGCGGGTATTCACGTTTTGTGCCCATTTTGTGTGATAGCCCATTGTATAGAGTTTTGCCCACCTTTCCAGCCTCCTAGATTACCATGGATTGCTAGGGGATAATTTCCTATGGTGAGTGAACTGGATATCAGTTGACCCTGATTTCAGGCTAATAATGTTTGAGGGATTTTAGGTAATTTGCTTGGTTAATATCTGTCAGGGATTAATCCAGGTGGATGCTTAAGATATTGTTGGTCAGAGTTGCTGACAAAATGGGGGCATCTGATAGTTAAACAATATTTAACTATCAGGTGTACCGATTGGGATTGGTCAGGTTTCATCACCAACTGATTAGTAATTTAATGAGCAAGTTACAAGGTGAGTGATGCTACCTGCAATTAGTAAATTGATCATTTGGTTTGCGACCTGCCATAATGGGTAACAAGTCCCATTACCTAAGCAGGTCGCTTGCCAAATATGGTTGGTTTGCTGGGATTGAGTAGGAAATGTTAGGGACACATTTTCTGACTCTTTCCATTTTAGGTCTTGAGGATGTTTGATGTAGAATCCTAAACAGATGGAGAAGACCATTGCTGGTGAGACGTTAAAGGGAAGTTTGATGGAAATGGCTGCTATTTCATGGCTGAGGCACCAACTGAGGGTTGGGCTCCAAATTCTCTCTATAAATTCCTCTGATAATTCACATTAATAAAGAGTCTAATTTAGAAAAATTCATTATTAGTTTTAGTTCTATTCATCTTCAGGAGATTATTGCTGCGTGCTATAATTGGGGATTCTTTTGTAGGATAAAGAGTAAGGATTGAGGATACTTAGAAGAGAATCTGAACTTATATGGGAATTGTGGTAGACTCCATGTGATGATATGAAAGGCCATAAACTAAGGGATCTGAGAGTGGATCAAGTTAATCAGATAAGGGTATAAGTCCCTACTGATGACATCAAGAGTATTTCAAGGTGAAGTACAGATCTATTGTTGGACCAGAACGGGTTATCTATCCAACTATGGATAATAGTATTCATAATATTATCAATAAACTATCAACTACTATCAGAAAACGCAGATTGTGCACATATCAAACCTGTGCAGTTAATTTTTGAGGAACTATTGGTCTTTAACAATCAACGGATAGTCCTTAAATTTTAACACCCATAGTGAGTAATAACTTTCACAACTATCTTCAAGACTCCTACGTTAAGTTGTTCCTTAATGGTGTTTAATCTTTAGTGAGAATTGTTGGCATGTTCTGTATTGGCCACAATTGCCTTTCAGTTTTTGCAATAACTGAATTTATTTATATAAAGTAGATCCTATCAGGAAGTTCATTCTTCCTCTTTTATACGTTAGATTTCCATGAGTTCCAAATTTTGTCTGAAAAAATTCACTAGGTATGTTTTATTTTGGGGGTTTGAACAAAGTCACCCAGGAATTTATTAGTTTCTTGGCTGTTTGTAAGATCTCTGATCAGAGCTGCCATGGTCAGCTCATGATACTTCATGTATATTTCCATCTTGAGTTCCTGCTCCTTGAGAAAAAGAACAGACTGAAAGAGAGATTGATTTGTGATGTACCAATCATAAATTTATGGAATAGGTTTTTCATCATGTTCTTAATGCTTTCAGATGTAAACTTGATAAGCCCTGATGTGGTTACATGACCTCTTCCACTGTGATAAGATCCAGGGAGCAAAATGTACCCTAATCAGAGCCTTGGTGGGTGGTATTAAAGTATTTGTGATTACCTAATCACTATTACATCTCATTATTGCTTTCTCTTCTGGCAGAAATTGATTTTGTCTAGTATTGTGGGTCCATATCAGGGAGTGTCACCAGTTTGGGTGAGCACCACTTGTTAAAATTTGAGGATTGTACACTTGTTTATTGTAGCTCTACAAATTAATTTTGGGAAGAAGTTTGGCCAAATTTCCTCAGTTTTTCACCAGTGTCTTACAGTAAATTGACCGCTGGGAAGCTCAATAAGCTTACCTAAAATTATATGACTCTTATGGTCTTCTCAGGTTAAATTTCCCTATAAATTTGGGAACTTCTATCAACACAGGCAAAGATATAAGCTGGGTGATTTCTGTCCTTACAGCTTGGTGACACTTTTATTAGGAACTGACTCTGATAAAATACCCAGATAAATGAGAATTATATATATATTATTAGAAGATATTATTAATATTTATTTATTTAATTATTATTTGATGATATTTTACTTGGCCAGGTACTAGTATTTACATCTCTACGGCATCTCTTAGCCATACTTTGAGAACACAGTTTTCCTCAAATAATATTATTTCCCGCCTCAGTTTAGCCCAAGGACTGATACAACCATGACCTTATACTAGGACTATTGGTAGCAAAATACTCCCAAATGGGAAAGTTTCAGAAATTTAAATTCAATTTGAATATGTAAAATTGCCCAAGATCAGCTCAAATTGAGTTTTGTCATACAACTGATAAAATATGATTACTTATTAAATTGGCATCAATTTAAGTTAATGATGTACCCCTAATTGGGACGTCAGCAGGCCTCTCAATAGACTAGGTACTCCCATTCCAGCTGTCCATGTGCAAATGCTATTGTGCCAATTTTGAGCATCAACATACAAATTTCGCCATAGGGTGGAAAACTTATTGTAATAATATAAGGGTAATATTAGTTGTAAGCACATGGAATTTTTAGAGCAAAAAAAGATATTAATCCCAGGGTAAATTATTGTTTATAAAGTCATTCTTATGCATAGTTAATTGGGGATAATTGGCAAGTTAATTTTCAGGGTAATCTGTTAGAATTGATGGTTTCTGAAGTTTTATTTTTAAGTCAACCACCAGAATCTGACAGTGATTACAATCCAAAATGGGCAAGCTGAACTCAAATGTAGCTCAGAGATCCAAGCTCTTGTGCTGTATGTGTGGTATCTCATATTGGGATGTATAATCCATATGGTGATAAATCTCTGCCCCATTAGATGAGGGAGAACCATTATTAAAAATATTGTCCATTTTGTGATCAACTTTTTACTGAAAACAACTTGTGGCCCATGTAGTGAGCACCAATATAGGCTTCATCATTATAGTAAAATCAATAAATTAATTTTTTAGTTGCTTGGAGATGTCCTGTTTGGAAATTCTATCACTTAGGATGGCACTTAACAATGGAATGGCTTCTGAAGGGCAATGTCAAAGCACTTTCACGTCATAAGGGTCCATTTATTGGCAACTATCCAGGTTCCCAACTTTTAGTGCTATTGTCATAAATATGCAATGAAATATAAAAATATACGCTAAATTAATATATCTTCAAAGAATCTAGACTAAATTTATTAGGTTAACATTCTTTAATATATATAGGGTGCAGGGGAACCTTGTGGTATAGAGATCATCTGGTTCCTCCTCAAACAAGGTCTCCACTTCTCATTCACTATGAGGACTTATCAGTAATGATTTTATATGTCAACAATTAAGTTGTCTTTCCTCCTTCCAGACTTGTAGAAGCAGGTCATCTGAAGGCAAGTCCTTCAAAGCTTGTTAGATTGGATGATATGTGAATGTTTATTACTTAGTTAAATAAAGGCCAGAGGTTCCAAGCATGAGAAAGAATTTTTGAACTTGGCTAGATAGGGGCCAAAGTAAGTCTTGGGGAACTTCCTTTGGCTCTCAATTGAGTCATCTTCCCATTCCCAAATAGAAAGACACTGAAGAGGATGGCGGTACCTCTCATCACTCAGAGTGACCTCACTCACATAGTAGATGAGCGATGGGTAACAGCTCGTCCCCTTTGGATCCCACCCCCAATACCCACACTTACCTCGGCAGAACTGTTGCAGGGAATTAGTGAAATCTATGCTAAGATTACCGAATTGAAATTGGTAAGATCTAATTTGGTTGGCAATCTGGCTGATGCCCAAAATTCAAATGGCTGTAAAAGCATGAAGAATGAGATATCAGCTGGATCGCCTGACAGTTCTAATTCAATCTCCAGACCAGTTGAACAAATATCAGGTGCAATTGACAAGGGTTCAAAGCCCTCAGATAGTAATTCAGGTGTTGCACCCGATGTGCTGTTGTTGACCAAACAAACGGTTAAATGACTGAGTGCGGGCGGGTTGGCTGTCCCAAACCTGTTTCCAACCAAATGGACCCATCCCTATAAGGGATGGCCTTGGGGGATTCCCATCACCCATTGGGCCAAACACTGTCATGCTAATCATCAGAAATGTAGTTGAGCCCTGGTTCAGACGTTTGAGGTTAAACTGACAGAGACTTGGCCTGCCACCAAATTTTGAAATGTTGGTTCCCAAAGAATAAACCCTCCATTCCTGAACAATTCACCAGTTAGGTCAAATTTGTGGGCCTGACCCCATCCTGTCACTACCCAATTGACCACTATTTAATCAGTTACATGGCACTGAGAAAATTGTTGGTCGATTTTCTTACTTTCCTTTTCAAATAAATTTTGCCAAAAAAATCAAATTTTCTTTATTTCCGTTCTGACCGCATCCCAGATGGTATTTCCCTGGTGGTCCATCGCCCCGCACTCTGGGTGGGCTTTACCAATTTTTTTGGTCACCATGGCTCCCTCTATCACCAATTGGGCCCAGTGAGTCTGACACTTTTGGTTTTAAAACCCCGCTCTTATGAGTTTCTGACAACAATACATGGGGATCTTATGGCCCTATGTACAACTATGGAAAGAGAGAATCCATCTCCCTATCACCCCCAATGAGTTGGCCTCTCAAGCCAAAAATATCGTTGAGACTATCCCAGTAATCCCACCTCATGCAGTTAGAACCACTGAGTTGGGAATGGGTTCAGTGTGGTTTGTCGTTGGGATACTCCTTACCCTGTTGTTACACCACCACTTCGTGGTATCACATTTCCCAGCTCCATATCAGGTCGTATGGTTGGCAATGCCTCTGGCGTTCTGGCTTGCCTTTTGGGTGTTCACGCATCCCAACTGGCAGGCTGATCTAAACTTCTTCTGCCGTTTCCATGACATAATTGACCAACCATTACTTTCAGCCACTTCCGCCTTGGTTTTCAAATTGGGCGCTGTAGTGGTTACCCTCTACTATATGAATGTACAATCAGTTG
>JAKSZP010006105.1:0-26269 GCA_022478985.1 Massospora cicadina | reverse complement strand
CAAAAAATTATTCAATGATATTTGTCAATTCTCACCCACTCGCCCAAATAGATTGAACCCATCAGGCTCGATAATTTCAGATTCGATAAGATTCGCCAATTCTCACCCACTCATCCAAATAGATTGAACCTATTAGATTCAAAGGTTTCAGATGTCAGTCAGTCAGTGAGTACGTCAGTGAATGCGTTTTAAGTAGATTATTGCTTTAAGTATCAATTGATGCTATATTATGCTAAGTCCCAAATCATTATTACATCAGAATTTAAAGCACTAATTAGTTTCTCTGGATAATTCCAAATTCACAACCGAATGAATTTAGGATAAATCACCATATTAGTGCTTACTGGCCAATGAGATAGGTAAGAATGCCCTAAATAACATATTATAAACCTGATATTAAATACAAGGTGTATTCACCATTTAACTCTCCTATTTGCCTTATTTATAATCTTATGCCACCTATTATGCCTTACTATCTGTTAATTTCTTAGTGGCAAATAATGGAAGCCACTTAACTGTGTTATTGTTAATCTCAGTCCAGCTTTGAAAGTAAATCCTGATCTACTCTAACTCTGTTTTTGAAATATGCCACCACTTCCTATATTCCTGATTCTTTCCTAGTACTTTGGATACTATTATTTACTTAGTAAACTCAGACTCTTATACCTACATTTATCTCAGAATCAATCTTCCTTTGGGGCTCTGAACCACCTTAAGCTTGTTAAGCCCATTGTACTAAATTAAGTCCTGGGTGAAGTTTTAACCGCTCCTTGTCAGCTTGTCATATTGTCAAATGCCAAGGATCTTCAATAGAGGTATCAGCTAGAAAGGAAATAACACAGGATGACGAATTCTAAGGCAAAACTCTAGCTAAAACTAAACCATGCAATAGTAATGATAAGCTACTATAAGATTCACTCTTAAAGCAGTTTATCTAAAATCCCTTTAGTAATTCTTAGCGTCATAATCATAGGTTGATAATGAATATAAATTTATTAATGAAGCCCCATGCTTCAGAGTTCTTTGTGATACTGATCTAAATAAAACAATTTTTGAGCTATAAAAAACTACTTCTACACTTTATATTCGTATTTATTGTTTATGTTGAAACATCTTAAATATCAGATATCATAACTTTATATCCATTAGATTATTGCATTACAAGCCTTATGCTACTATACTCCTATCTAAATCTTGTACATTACCAATTATATATAGTATAAATCTTTAAGCTGGCTAAAAAATAGTAAATTCCTATCAGTTTTTTAAAAGGAGATCTATGGTTTTCAAAATTTATCAAGGTGTTTAGCTAAGTAATATAATTTCCTGTAATGCCTAGAAGTATGTGGTTTCTAATGTAGCTCTTTATCTAAATCTAAATAAAGATTTATGTTTATCTCCATATGAGGTTACTTATGGTACTGTGTGGCAGTCCAGACTTTACCTGGATATCACATTTCCATGATTACAAGTCAGGTATATTTAGGACAGAATACTAATTTGGAGAGTAACATAAAGGATTCAGATAAAACCAGAAATTTGGTCAATTATGCAGGACTAAAAGGATAATGGAGGCAATATGATCTCCAATACATAATAAAGAGATCAGAGTAACTCAAGTACCATGTATAGAAATAATCTTGAAACCTGAGGCAGTTTTTTAGAAACTTAATTAGTTAATAATGAGAATAACACTGAAATTATCAAATTATAGTTTACAGATATAGATTTAATAAGTTAAAAAAGCTTAGGCTTATGTAAAGAATTCTGAGACCTAGTGCTGTTTAGCTCCAAGCTCATGCTATTAATCTTAGCAATGTTTTTTTAAGCTCATGCTATTGATTTTAGCACTGCTTAGCTCAGATAATGTTATATATACATTAGCACTTTTTATTCAGAGCTTAAATTATATATTAGCATCATCTAGTTCATGTTGAGAGAAAACAAGTTAACTTCATTTTTTGCATTAATTATTGCAGATGTAAAGCTAAATCTTAAAGTACTTTGGCTTTATTTTAGAATATCTATCATTTTTTAAAGTAAAACATAATTACAGTAAGATAAGTTGGCCCATGTAATCCCTATAATTATTATTATCAAATTATGGTAGTTTGCTGCTGAGCATCTCATCTATTACCCTGAATGGTATCCTAGCAGGTCATGGTTGTAGCGCTTAGTTATTTTGAGTGGTTTCAGGGATAGTTTTGGTGCCTTGAACAATAACATGGCTCCTTCTACCAATTTCTGCTATAACTCATTTCCACAAACAAATAAATTATAAATAGCACTCTTAGTAGCACATGAGGTTATTGATTCATTATCTAAAAGTTAAACTTGTTTATAATAGGAACACAGTACAAATCTACCAGACTTCTAAGTACCAAACTGAAATAATCTTCATTATATATGTTTGCTTAAAAAATGTATATCAGAAAGCCTACACAAAGGTATAGGTATATATCATATCTTTTAGCTAACATTGATGATTACATCTGATACCTAAAATTCTTGATTTTGTAAGATAGGTGAGGGGATATAAATTTACCTGCAAGCTATTTATAGGATCAAGACAAATTTAACCCCAAATAACACCTTTAAAACTAAAGCCTAGCATGAGATAGCTCCAACAAAGCTCATTGACCAGGGTTTAACTGAGTTACAAGCTATAAAAGATGTGTGATCTAAGCATGTAAAAGGGGTTTTTAAATTATAAAATTTGTAGAGAGTTATAAATGCTTTAAAAAGATACCTCAGATCAGCAGAGGAGTCACTTTGATATAGCAATTAAGAGCATATGATATGACCTGCTCTTAGAATTAGATAGCAAGGATGTTAATTTGATTGATGGCAGACAGTATCTATATATAACTCTGTAAATTAAGATTATTATAATATGCTATATTGAGCTATAACGCTATGAAAATATAAATAAGCATGTTTATCAATTTTTAATGGCCCAAATCAGAATCAAAAACGTCTATAGGTCGATGCAGCCATCAAAATGGCATAGTAGCCTAATTTTAGCGCTAAAATCATGTAATCACCCAACCATCAATCAAGGGTTGTTTAACATAGCAGTTGCTATGGTTCAATGCCTAGATATTCCATCAACAATGGCAAGCAGATGGCCAGATGAGGCAAACTATACTTTAGATACCTTATAGTTGACAAGATCAACATCAATATACCCTTAAAATCTTAACTTTTAGGTAAAACCGCAGTAGAAACATCAAATACTTCAGCCCAGATGTACTCTAAACCTCAATTTAGCCAAGCTTCCAGAACTAATGAACCATTTTGGCTAGAGATACCCATCTAAGTGATCAGTAATGTTTGGTATCATGGAACCATTTCAGAGCTCTGGGTGCCATGACAATTCATAAAACCTGAAATCCAATTTGGGTAGTAAAGACTGCTCAGTAGAGTTTTTGGAAATCTGGGTAATAGTGTTTTACTTTGTTCAACCTATCTACCATTCATCTTCCATAAGAAATATGGGGGCACAATTCAAAGTTGCTAACAAATCATTGAACATTCTGTCTTGTAAAAGTAGCAACAACTCATCATCAACCTTCCCCTATTTCATCCTAGTGAACATGCCATAAATTAAAATAGTTATATCCAAAGCAACTTTCACTACGCTGCCATTGTATATAGTAAATCAAGCTATGGGGTTTGTATATTTAAATCATGATATTCTAGGAAAACCATTAAAGATTTCTCCAAACCTATACCAATGAGGGTAAGTTACCTTCAAAAGCTCTAACAAACATTTTGATTTTTTGGCAAAGCCTAAAAAAATTCAACACCTATCACCCACAAACATCTTCATTGCATGTCTATAAGAATTGAAAAAGTTGCAATCTGTTCATCCATAATAATAAACCCAGAGTTTGCACAACCTTACAACCTGATGCACCAGTACCAACACTCTTTGCAGCATTAAATGAGACTTATCAATAAACTTATAGCAGAGGCCACAAAGTTTCATGTATAGATCTTTTGACATGATAATATCTTTTAATGGACGTTGTCTGAAATTTTTATTCAACATTCCATTTACCATCACAGTATATTTCATCATTATGCTTTATCTTTTAACTCTTAAAAAGAAAGCTTGGTGGTTATATTGCTTAAATTATTGGTTGTACTGGTTTAAGTTAAACCTGTGAGAAGCATAAGCAGATTAATGATAACAACTATTGATTCAAAATTTATTAGAATTAATTTTAAAAATGGGCAGCGTTTAGTTGAGGGTGATTTGGTGATAACTCACGTGTAATAAAAGAAACAATCAATCAGTAACCATAATAAATTTTCATTTAGCTGGCAGCTGAAAGACATTTCCATGTTCTTAAGCTTTTACCATATGGTAACCATTCTAAATTTATATCCTTGAGCCAACAAAGTAAAAACGATGAAAATTGTATTAACCCTTACAGAAATAAAAAGCAATCTAAAAAGTATTAATGGATCATCCAAAGCATGAAACACACTAAAGCAAGAGGTCCCTTTACTTGCTACTGCACAGGTAAGGTTAGACAGTCAACTAGATCTTCTTCCATATATAATGACTACATAGAGAAAGTCTCAGTCCTTTAGTATAGATAGACTATGCTAAAGATTAACACAAATAAACAACAAAATTTAATAAATAAAGTTATCTTTTATATAAGATAGGTGAATAATATCTATAGTCAAATCACTTTATTGAAGAAGCAGTAGTGCTCATGTGATGAGGATCATCAGCTATCATACAATGTAATTGTGCTAAGAGATTGATAGGTCAGTAAAGGTCTCAAATGGGATGTTATGGGGCTGACATCAATATAATCCACTTTAGGGGAAAATATAATGACAGAGTTAGGATCAAGTCACATTCTGGAGTCAAAAACTAAGAATAAAGTCAATTAATTATCTAACGTTTCCCCCTTGACTTGATTTACCACTTGATCTTTGATGGGAAGTTGTCAGGTTTACAATAAGGTTGAGAAACTTGGCATGAACACAATTGACTATTTGTCCATTAATTAAGCTCTGAATGGTGTACTTTTCAGCAGTGACTTGGTTAAGTACAACATAAAGCCCTTTTCATAGAGTAGCCAACTTATAATTCTACCAAATCCATAAGTATCACAGTAAGTAACCTGATCATTAACTGCAAATCTTAACATATTAAAATATGTGAATCATTCTTATTATGATTGATTTTCTGGGTTAGAGCTTCCCATAGGCTTTGTATTAACCTTAATGAGGGATTCTACAAGTTGGTCAAAATATTAAGATGGCCAAATTTCATCCTCATCAGTAGTGATTGAATGCAATAAGGCATTAATGTAAAATGTTATCCATATAAGAGCTGGAAGGGTGATTACCCTGTACCGCTGTGGTAGTTAATATTTTATGAGAAAATGGCAAGTCTACATATATGGCCCTTTGCAATGGAGAATTGCTAAGAAATTCAGAAGAGTTTTTCTAATGTACAATTGGATCATTCCACCATTCCGTTGGTCTTGGATAATATGGGACAGTAAAAGCCCCCCAGATTCCCATTAGCAGACTTAATTTGGAAACAAAACATGAGATGAAATTGGTGGCATTTTCCATGAGGATGACTTGAGGACAACTATGTCAATGTATTATTTGTATCATTATAAATTTTTCAGTGATATTGCTCCACAATACCTGAGGAGCTGAGCCTCAACCTACTTGGTGAGATGATTGATGGCTACTATAATATATTTAAAGTTAAGGACACTAGTTGGGAAAGATCCTAGAATATTGATAGACACTGTGTGACAAGCCCAAATAGGATTAAAAAACTAGTAAGCAGCCATGGGCTTATAGGGCTGCTGTACTTGACATTTGTGGCAAGCATAAAAATATCCTGAATTTCAAATATTAAGGATTACCAATGGTATCCTTGTTGAACTAGTTTTAGGTCTTCACCAAGCCTCCATGCCCTATGGAGTGATGAGCTTGCATGATTGTCTCCATGTGGGCAAAAGGTGGAGGGTAGAGCCTCCAGTCACTCCCCACAATCTTGTATTTTCATCCATCACAAATTTTGGTGTCCATGAGCTGGTCCATGGTTTAGAAAATCTCAGGTTTCTCATCAGCTAATTTTTTGCTTACATCTTTTTGAATAGCTGATCCAAAGTAGTGGGTCTGATGTAACAAGCAATCATGCAATCCTAATGAAATTCTAATGGGTATGCCCTGAGCAATGAACTATCTTATATTTATAGGCCTGTAATTCAGCGCCCATTATGCTAATTGACATCAGGTTCTTTGAGATTAAATAAGCATTGCAAAGAAGAGTGGTTGGTTACAATTTTGACCAAGTTTTGTGTATATAGACTTGTACCTGTTTACAAGTGTATATGATAGCTAATTATATTCGTTCTGTTACCATGTAATTACATTTTTCTTGTCCAAGGTACAGCTGCAAAAAGCTACTGGGTGCCCATTCCAGACATCTTATATCTGGGTAAAGTACCACACCTATAGCTGTGAGGGATGCATCAGGCTGCACTATAAAAGCCTTTTTAAAGTTATATTATCTCAAGAAGGGCTTTATTCAAAGCCTTCTAAAGCCAGTTGAGAAAGTCTTTTCATCCTTGTTACCACTGAAAGTTAATTCTTCCTCAAATTAATTGGTTCAAGGGCTCAGTAAGTTGTGCAAATCCTGGTATAAATTAACATTATATCTGTTCATTTAAAGAAAACTTGGTATATCACATAATTTCATACTCTTTCATGCAATTGATGGTCTTTAGCTTCTGAGTCTGTGGCTTTATTCCTTTATTATCAACAATGTGTCCCAGATATTCCATTTGGATCTTATACTGGCACTTACTTGGCTTATCTTTAACTGATCTCAGACTAACTTTCAAAGACTTCTTCCATATGCGTTAGATGTTGGGTAAACGGTTTTGAGAACACATTTATATTGACAAGTTAAACCAAAACGCAACTTATCTTTAATTCTCTCATGATGAAGTCCATCATCTGCTGGAAAGTGGCCAGCACATTGCAAAATCCTTGGTCATTAAAGTTGGTTCATACAACCCTTTATATTTGATAATTGCACAATTTCTTGGTATTTGGGAGGCAAGTCAATTTGTCAATATCCACTGATGAGATCCAAAGCAGTAGAATATTTAGCTCTCCTTAACAAATTTAAAGCATCATACTTGAGATAAAGGATAGGAATCCTTCTTAGTAAGCTATTCAGACGTTGGCAATCTATGATGACTAACACTGACATTTTTTTCTTAGCTATGAGCACCAGACTGGCCCATTGTAACGCACTAGCTCCTTCCAGTGGGCCACAAATAAATTGGGAAGCAGGGCCTAACTCAATGACCAAAGGGCAGACAAGGTCCCTGAGGCCATTCTTTTAATGCATGTGCTACAGGAGCCGCGGATAAACACCCCTTGGAGGACAGTTGCAAGTATGCTTGTTCCCAGCAACCTGCCCTAAATCCAAGACAAGGTGTATAGGGAGGCAATAGCTTTCCCAATCTCACTCTCAAAGTCCAACTCCTGTCCTTATAGGCCAAACATGGTCGCTGTTAGACTAAATTTATTAATATAAACCTTGGAAGACAGTAATAAAAATTAAGTAAGGCTTAGGAACGGCTTTATTTGATATATTTAGGAAAATTTATAAAAAAATGGAACTAGAAAATCTCCAATTCTTAAGTACCTTCTCTTATAGCTCTCTGCTGCAAGCATAGATCAAGCTCATTTGTCATGCTTGACACTATGTCTTTTGAAATATGCCATAAGAAAACCTAAATTGTTTTAGGCCAGTTTGAATTCCATAGTGGCTGAACCGCCACACCCAAAAACTGTTACAATTCTGATTTGAATCCACCTTTAACCTAGAAACCACCCACTTCAAAAACATTTGGTTTGACCCAAGACCTGATGAGACATCTAACCACCATCCTTCCTCAGTCTTAATATCAACCTGTGGTCTAGACAAGACTAATTCTCTCTCACCCCCTCTACCTTCCACGCCAGATTGTCCTGTCTTATCAAAGATCAGGGCAATGTGATGTTTAGGATAAACCCCAACCATTGCATCACCCCCCTAGACAAGAAGAACTCTCAGATCTTCCCAGGACACCAGGAAAAATTTCTGGATGTCTGCCACGTGGCCTCCTCAACTGGGTGACCTTTCCACTGGACCAGAAATGACCTATGACCCTGAACCACTTTTGTGTCCAGGATCACCTCCACCTCATAATCCTTGACCCCCCTTTCAGCTGTAAACAGAGAAGAGGCCTTCTCAAATGCTGTACCAAGAATGGTTTGAGCTATGCCACATGCAACACTAGATGAGCCCGTGACCCCTCTGGCAACTTCAGCTCAAATGTCACATAATTCACCGCCCTCACTATTGAGTATGGGCCCAATGCCACTGGCCCCAAATTCTAGCTCCTCGCAGGTATGGCATAGTTCTGAGTGTTTACTAAGACCCAATCACATCTCTTGAAAGTGCTCCCATCTGACTGATGCCTATCTGATTTCCTCTTCTGAGCTGTGACTGTTGCCTCTAGATTCCTTCTCAGGAGCTTCAAGGTATCCTGGATCTCATGTGACAGCTCATCTATCACTGGATTCTGACCCTGCTCCTGAAGCTCCATACCCTCTGGGTGCTGACCATGGTTTGCAAAAAATGGGGTCATTCCTGTGGAGGCATGCTTGTGGTTGTTATATGCAAATTGTGCCAACTTCACCCAACTCACCCAATCATCCTGCAGCTCTGAGACATAGCACCTCAAATACTGTTTTAGTATTCGATTTACCCTCTCAGTTTGGCCATCTGATTGAGGATGGTAAGCTGATGAATGGGAGGCTTTTATCTTCAGGTTTCCTAACAGATGTAACCAGAACTGAGATGTGAACTGTGGACCTCAGTCTGACACAATCTCTTCTGGTACCCCATGTTAGAAAAGTCCTCACTCATAAAGATCTGACCTGCTACCTTTACAGAGATGGTTAACTAAAAAGGGAAAACTCTGCATAATTTGTCAGGCGATACACAACAACCATCAGGGCGTCTATCCCCTAGGACTTGGGCAACCCTGTGATAAAATCCACACTCACAGAGGCCCATGGTATAGATGGAATCTTAAGCAGCTTCAACTTACCTCCTGGCGCCATATGGCGGGACTTTGACCTGGCACACACCACACATCACCCCACATACTGCCATACTGCAGCACCCACTCCCCTCTATGAATACTGACAATAAACCAAGTCCAGTGTCTTCTTCCCACATGGATGTCCAGCCAAAGGATGATCATGGTAATCTGCTAAAATCTACTGCTGCAAACTCATCACTGAAACCCAGATCCTTTCTTCAAGCCAGATAAAACCTCCTTAGACCGAGAACCCCACATGTTTCTTGCTCTTCCCTTCTCTTGTCTCATCCAAGATCTGCTGGTCAAACTCACTTCTCCGCTGTGCAGTCTAAATTCTCCCTGAGATTACTTCCCTTCAACCCTGGATCATTGCAAACAAACTCAATGACAACATTGTAGCGGTGTTAAACTTCCTCAACTCCTCCTCAGAGAACACCAACCCTGAATCATGACTCATCAAGATTGGAAAGTTGTCCTATCATCATGGATTATAATCAATCCATAAGTCATACTGAACCAAATCTAAGTGCTATTGGGCCTATCTCTGATTCATCAAACGTGGGGACTTATAATACTCTTAGGCTTGATGATCAGTCTGGATCACAAATGGATGTCTGGCATACAACAGGTGGTGTTGCCACTCCCCTAATGCCGCCATTATTTCTAAAAGTTCCTTGTTGTAGACTGGGTAATTTGTCTCAGCGGGCACCATCTTCCTACTGAAGTAACAGACATGGTTCTCAACCCCATCTTTACCCTCCTGCAATAGCACCGCTCCAAGTGCAAAGTTTGACGCATCTGTTTCTACTACAAACAGTCTGTTGGGGTCAGGATGGGCCAGAACTGGGGCTGTCAACAGACTGGTCTTCACCCTCTGGAAAGCCCTTTTCTCAGTCTTCCCCCAAACAAAAGGTACATTCCCAACCAACCTTGTCAGTGGCACAGCCCACTCAGCTTGATTCTTGGAGAACCTCCTTACAAAGTTCACTACTCCCCAAAAAAAACTTCGCACTCCGGTCCAATTTCTGGAGCCCTCCATTCCTTCACTGCTCGCAGTATATCAGAACATATTGCTAACCCCCCTGGAAAGCCACGTATTCCAGGAAAGACACCGAGTCCTAATTAAACTCACACTTAGATGGCTTTAACTTCAAGCCCGCCTGGATTACCACCTCAAGAACACTCCTTACATTCTTCACATGATCTTGCATCAACCTGGAAAATATCAGAATATCATCTATATAGGCATTGCAACACATACCCACCAAATCTTTCAACACACAATCAATCATGCGTTGGAAAACTGTGGGGGCATTATGCAGCTCACAATGGCATGACCTGATACTCAAAATTTCCCAAGTGACACTTGAAAGTGGTATACTTCTGGTGCTCCATTTATACTGAAATCTTATTGAAAGCGTCAACCAGATCCAATTTGGTGAACACCACACACCCCAAAATTATGGGTAGAATGTCTTCCAGGAGTGGCATTGGATAAGGGTCAGGCTCTGTCACCGCATTAAGGCGCCAAAAGTCCATACAAGGACGTAGTTCCCCACTTGCCTTTGGCACCAGCAACACTGGTGAAACTATAGACGATTTGGATGGCACAATCAAACCCAGACCTAGCATCTTATGGACATATTCATCAAGAACCTCCTGATCATGGGGATTTAATGGTTAAACTGGACATCCTCTTGGCAACTTAGAGCCCTCTTTGAACCAGAAACTAAATGTAAAATCCCCTGTAGATGGAAAGGGTGCCTCACCCATAGGTTCAAACACTGATGAAAAATCCTGGTACTCCTCTGGCAAACCCTCCAATGGCGCGACTGAAGATATTCCCCCCATTCGTTTTACTGATGACCCCTAGGTCTGGAACTCCCACTCCCACACATCTGAACCTTCAGAAAACAAGAGCACTTTCCCCTTCATCATATCAAATTTTGGATGTAATTGGTGCCACCACCTCATCCCAGAACCACTAGGTGAGGAAAATGAGCCACAGCATAAAATTCTTCCTCAAACTCATCTGGGCCTTATCTCAACAGGATTTTGGCCTGCACCTTCCAGACAGCAGTTCTTTTGGTGGCATCCGCCAACAACACAAATCCATCCTCCTGCAACGGCAATCCATATCTTCATATCCACTCCTCATCCACATAATTCTTATCAGCCCCAGTGTCCACTAGGTCCAGGACCCTTCCATACTCCTTCTTCCCAGGACCTTTCCGCACTTATACCAGTAAAAATGGATATTAATAAAGCAAAGGAAGCAATTTATTCTGGGACACTGGCTTCACTGGCTTTTTGCAAAAGTTATAAGGAGCATTCTTCTTCTTTGGGGCCTCAGGGACCTGAGCGGGGGCCTCAACCATTGCCGCCCCCAGCTATTCCTCACCCTCTCCAGGCTCCCCTGACCCTTTCCTTCCTCCTCCACATACCTGAACCCCTTGAGCTGTACACAGGCTCCAAACTTTCTCATCTCATTGCCACCTTCCCATGAAAACCACTTAGGAACCGCACCAACTCCTGGCAAGCCTGGGCCAAGGCCACCTCTTCCTCCAACGTCAATGCAGGCTGCACTGCTGCCATTGCCAATAACAAATCAGCCTGCAAATTCTGACAGAACATGCAAGGAAGCTGGGACTTTGATGCCTTGGCTGCTTTGGCCAGTGCCTGGAACATCTGACCAAATTCCTCCACAGACTTCCTCCCCTGACTGCACTGCAGCAAAGATGACTAATCTGAATCTTGTGCCTCATCTGGACATGCTGCTCGGTCAATCAAGTGCAAACACTCCTCTGCTGAGTCAGGCAACCCTGCCTGCTCCTCCAAAAGTTCACATACCCAGTTTGAAAGCTTCATGGGCAAGGTCACAAAAACTTGAGGCAGCTGTAAAGCAAATGAATCCTCACCCCTGAAGCCTTTGTCAACCGCCCTTGGAACTGAACCCGTCCAAACGTCTTATGGATCAGCTCCAACTCCTCTGAACTTAGCATTGATGAATCACTTCTCTGGTCTTCACTGGTCCTACCACTTTCCCACCACTCCATGTCACATACTCCAGCACCCAGTATACCTCATGAAGCAAAAACACTGCTGAAAACATCACAATTAAAAGCGTCACAGTATGAAGATACCACACAGGGAACACAACTGCTTTTGGTTCCTCTTTTGCTTGCCACCACAATGATGGAAAAGTGAATGTGTTCCATTTTATGTAATGTACTAGCATCTTCCAGTGAGCCATGAATGAATTGTAAAGCAGGGTGCAAGTCAATGACCAAAGAGCAGACAAGGTCCCTGAGGCCATTCTTCTAATGCATGTGCTACAGGAGCCGCGGATAAACACCCCTTGGAGGACAGTTGCAAGTATGCTTGTTCCTAACAACGTGCCCTGACTCTAAGACAAGGTGTATAGGGAGGCAATAGCTTTCTTTTTTTAGTACTAGTGGTGCCCAACCCAAAAGGGGGAGCCGCCACGCATCTTTATTCACAATGGGCCAAACAAAAGGATTATCATAAATTAAAAAAATTACTAATATAGCCCCTAGGTTGTCAGCCTAGGAAGCCATATCAGATGGCGAGGAGGCTTTGGGGAAACTTTTAACTGGCGCCCACTTTAGCTGGTGGACCATGGCAGACAGCATTGGGGTGGGAGCATCAGTGGCATGGGGCATAAGGAGGTATAGTTGGGGGGTTTTTTATTAATGAGGCCAGTGATGTCCATTGCCTCAACATATTGAGCAAGTTGATGCTCAGCAAAAATGATGAGAGCCAGCACACAAGTAAATGACTTGATGCACCGGCAGGTTTTGGGATAATTGGGGTCAAAAAGAGAAGTTTTTGCTGTATTGATGCAAGTGCAGCTCGCACCAAAAGCAAGCTCCTCAATTTTTTACTTTGCAGCTTCCTCAAAATCATGAGGAAAATTGGGGATAGGAATAACCTCAACAAGGGGCTCCATTGCCCTATGGAGTTGCTGGCGGAGGAGGGTGGGAGGCAATAGCTTTCCCAATCTCACTCTCAAAGTCCAACTTCTGTTTGTATAGGCCAAACATGGTCGCTGTTAGACTAAATTTATTAGTATAAACCTTGGAAGACAGTAATAAAAATAAGTAAGGCTTAGTAACGGCTTTATTTGATATTTAGGCAAGTTTATATAAAAACGGAACTAGAGAAAATCCAATTCTCAAGTACCTTCTCTTATAGCTCTCTTCTGCAATCATAGATCAAGCTCATTCATCATGCTTGATGCTATGTCTTTTGAAATATGCCATAAGCAAACTTGAATTGTTTTGGGCCAGTTTGAAATCCATAGTGGCTGAACCACCACACCCAAAAATTGTTACAATTCTGATTTGAATCCACCTTTAACCTAGAAACCACCCACTTCAAAAACATTTGGTTTGACCCAAGACCTGATGAAACATCTAACCACCATCCTTCCCCAGTCTTAGTCTAAACTTGTGGTCTAGCCAAGACTAATTCTCTCTCACCCCCTCTACCTTCCACACCAGCTTGTCCTGTCTTATCAAAGATCAGGGCAATGTGATGTTTAGGATAAACCTCAACTGTCACATCCATAGGCTGCATGAGGGCTCAATTATCCCTTGACGTAGGATCTTCTCTAACTCTTTTTTATCTCCTCATTGTCAGCCTTAATTCTCCATATCAGTTGCAAACAAATAGGCTTCACATCCTCAGTGTTAACAAGGTGCTGGTTCCCTATTTCACTTCTGAGGTTTCAGTCATCTGCTGCAAATATTTGGGCATATTTTTATATAGGGGCCATCACTTGGTTTTTATAACCCTTAGCTATCCCATCAAGTTGCTTATGAGTAATGACTGCAACATCTTTAATCCAGCTCAATTAAGCCAAACTCTAATTTTCCATATTCATGCACTTCCCAAATTTCTTTTAAAGGCGTGAGGTATACAAACACAATTTTCTGTCCTCTTTTGATGATTATCTTGGAGGCAGTTAGGTTGGCAAGTAGTACTCAGATCTACAGATGGACAGATGAGATTATGCCATGAGCTGCAAATTATTGGAACTTAACTGTTGCTAAGAGGAATAAATTTCTCCTGCTAGCCCAACAGGTAGATCTAAATTCATTTCAGTGGACATCACACTCTGTTCTTCAGGGTATATAACACAATATTTGGAAGCTCTGATGGGAATGTTTCTATTTTCAAGAATGGTAGCAGGAGTTGAAAGACTTTGGTGATCTACTTGTTGTTAATAGATATGGACTGAACTATCATTATAAATCACATTGATAAGATTATCCTTATGGGCTATAGAAGTTAATTACTCCTTTAATAGTGAAGGGGTAATATTTGACCTAGGATAGTAAAAATATTTTATTGTAACTTATATTAATGCCATAAAAACTAAGTATGCTAGTACCAACAAAAAATGTTAGTTATCATTGGGAAGCACAATAGCTAGGGCACTAACCTGCAGAAAGCCAAACCTCATTGATAATGCACTATATGCTCCTTCACTAGTGATACCCTCATGGACAGATGTTCCATATTGTTGATGGTGAGCTACATTGGGAGCTAGTCTCAACCTTTTTGTGAACTGAACGGATATTACATTAATAGGAGCGCCACTGCCAACAATGGCTCATGCCTGAACTTCGTTTATGCAGATATGGATATAAGTACAATCAGAAAGGTATTTTGAAACCTGTTCAATTTTGAGAATGAAAGGAGTTTCAATATGGTTAATCACTCTTTTGATCTGTTCTCCTACATTGAAGGAGTGAGTTTTCAGGGACTTAATTGGAAAACTTTGACTCCTTGTAAAGGAGGTAAAGATTGAGGTTAACCATTATCTCCAAATTGATTATGTTCAACAATTTGGGTAGCATATGGTCAAGAAACAACTTTTTGTCATTTTCATCCCATGACCACACATTGACTTTTGGTGATGGCTGACACCATAGAATATCTCTAATCATGTTCTTGAGTAGGAGAGTAATTTACATTTTCTGGATTTAGGAAAAAAAACTTGAGGATAACTGGCAGTAAAGCACTCTCTTCTATTGCTGAGACCCTTTTCTCTGGCCGTCATCCTCTTGAGATGTTGCAAGGTTCACTTCAGGGAAACATTTAGGACAGTTGGCTACATAGTGTCCTTTAGATTTGAAGATCTAACAAGTTATCTTGGCTAGATTTTAGCATTTGCCAAAATTTTTTTAACAAAGAGGGAAGCTCTCCACAGCCTCTTTACCTTCATTAACGCAAGGTTGACTGGTTTACGCTTTGACATTGGGATTTACAAACATAACTTCACATCTCTTTAACTATATATTCATAAAGGGATGTCTAATTCTTTCATGAGTGCTGGTAGAAGAGATTTGTGAAATTCTGGGCAATTCTTGGTTACAATCTGGAGCGTGATCTTAATATCAAAGTCTACTATGGCCTTGGCACCCAACAACACCTGAGATTTGCGGTAAAATTAGTTGATAAATTTGGTAATAGTTACATTCTTTCTTAAACTGTATAGTCATAATTTCAGCCTTCTGAGTAGCCATGCATTTGGAGCTTCCAATCTTATCAACTGCGCTTTACATATTAGCAAATGTCCAGTGTTCATTAGGTAAGTATTCCATGATCAGATCTCAACTCTGGTCATCTAAACAGCTAATTATAGTAGTAACTTTAAAAAGATCATCGTCTCCATGCATGGCCATCTTGAAAATTTTCAAGAATGACTGCACATTCCCATGTTTATCATAATTAGGAAAATTAATTGGATTTAAATGCTGGAATCTCATTAAAAAAATCCAGATTTGGAAGTCTTTGTCAAAGCACTGATCCATTGTCCTGGGTTACTGAAGCAAGGTTGACTCTATTAAGGAATGGGGGTCTCCACAGAAGGAGGCAAAACAGTGAAGGTGGTACAGTACAGGTGGGTGGATGCATTGGTTTTTGGGTAACCTCCTCTTCTGCAGGTTCAACTAAAATAGTTTAGAACAAGCAGGAGGCAGAGTTGGAGGAGGGCATCAACATCTGCCATCCTATACCTCTGTAAGGTGAATGTCTATAACTCTCTTGTTCCCAGCGTGGTAGTGCATGGTGCATAGGGCCAACGCTAGAGAACTAGTCACCCAAATAAAAGTTACTAATGCCCAGCAGAGGGTGCTGGAGCAATAATAACTTAAGTAGAGGAGTTCAATCTTTAGGGTAAATAGCCAACCAAAAATAACGCGGTGCACAGAGGGAGAAGGGATAAGCATCCCAAGTTGGAGGAAATCTGAAAAAAAACAATGGTGCGCTAGGGGATAACCTAATCATATTTGTAATGGAATGGTTAATGTAGCGTGAGACCTCCTTAAAGAGGTCTGTGCACAGAATTGTCTGAAATAACATAAATTAAATGAAAAAATGGGAAAGTTTATTGTGAAAAGTCAATCAACAAGAAATGTTGGTCACAAAAATCAAATTTTAACTTTTTTGGGTAAATTGGGTCTGCCAAAGTGATCAAGCACCAATTCACCAATAGGAAAACACTCCCATCTGAATTGTTAGAATAACCAAAACTGACTTCACTTGATTAATAGAATTGAAGTTGTACCCTACCCAAACGTGTAATTTCATAAATGGAACAGGTTTCAAAACCCCTTTCCTCAATTGCCTAAATCAAATCATCTTTGTTAATTAAATAACTCTTCCATTTATAACACCTGAGCTAATACAAGGGTCTGGGCGTTATGCACCTCACTAGCACCAACTTGGGCATATTTGGTTTGTACCCAGCGTTGGTCTAAAGTGTGCTTGAGGTCAGGGAGAGCCTGAAGTTTCACCTTCTGGGCCTCCTGCCACCCAACCTTATATTTGGGGTTGGTACCTACTATCTAGTCATTTAACCATGACATTACCCTCTCCTCCTTCTTGAGCTTCACCCCCCAGGGGCGTTTGCTAAGGAGAAGTTTTTATGTGCAGGAGCCAACTTTATAGCAGTGACAGCAGGCTTGGACTTTGATCCTGCAGCCTCAGGAAAACGATTATGGAACTCTTCAATCAGGTCTTAGACATGCACACAATCACATGCTGGTACCCAACTGTTCTCTGCAGCGTCAAAAACCTTTCCAGAAAACGAGGTACTTGAACCTTCTTTTAACATGGCGGAAGACTACTATTTTCTCTACTTCCCACTCTGGCGCCCCATCCACAAGATAAACCTCTGGAGTCTCGGGTGGAGGGCCCTCAAACAACGTCAATTTGCTCTCATGAAAGACAGAGAAGATCCAAAACAAAGAGGGAAGATCCAACTGGTATGAGGCATGGCCCACCTTTCTAACAACGCGGTAAGGAACAATCCTCTTTGGTCTTAGCTTTTTGCATGGCTGCTTGATAGGGATGTTACAAGCATCAAGCATCACAAGATCCCCTTCCTTGTACACTGGACCCACTCATCGCTTACCATTGGCATTCTCCTTATATACTTGCATTGTCATCTCAAAACTCGTAGAAACCCCCTGGTGGGACTTCTTGATAGCCTTAGCAAAGTCCACCACCGCTTCAAATTTGGATCCACAGCTGGGCTTCATGTTAAAGGTGGGGTTAAAACCATGGATGGCGAAAAAGGGGAAACAACTGATTGAAGAATGCAAAGTGTTGTTGTAGCTAAACTGGGCCATGGGAAGGTGAGGAACCCAATCTGAATAATTTGCCATGGTGTAACACCGCTGGAACTATTCCAAGCACTTGTTCACTCGTTCTGTCTGCCCATCTGATTGGGGGTGATAGGCAGTTGAATGGCAGGGGCAAATCTGAAGAGTCTTACACAACTCTTCCCAAAAGATGGAGGTAAACTGAGGTCTCCAGTTACTAATGATTTCTTGAGGAAACCCAGAAGCGCAAACACATGAATGACAAAAAGCCTGGCCATCTTGGCCCAATTATTGTTGTTCTGCAAGGAATAAAGTGGGCGAACTTTAAAATATGGTCCACCACCACCATGATAGCATCATAACCATCGGAAACAGGAAACTCCACAATAAAATCCACTGATAAGGAAGTCCAGGGACCCTCAGCCTTTTGGACTGGTACCAAAAAACCCACTAAAGGTTGACAATTGGGTTTCATTAGATTGCAGATCAGGCACTCTTTACAGTACCGGCCCACCTGAGCAGTCAAGCCCTTCCAAGTGTAGGTGCAGCGTATATTAACTCCAAGGTCTTTGCTTTCCCAGGATGACCAACAATAATTCCATCATGAAGGTCCTGGACGATTTCCAGGTGAATTGGAACAGCAGGAACCCATAGGCGTCCCTGAAACCACACCATCTCATCCTTTAAATGATAACCCCTGGTGAGATCCTCTTGATTCAGAGTGATCTTGTCAAGTACCATAGTATATTCAGCCAACAACAACTGAGCAGGGACTACCTTCATGAACATACTGTATTCTCCACATTTTCAGAGGAGCGAGCACTGGCCTGTTGTCTGGTGGAGAGGAAAATTGAGACACAATCATATCTGGTGGAATCATCAACTGGGTGTTATGAACCTCTACCTTCTTTGGATCAGGAGCTAAAGCAGGGTTAAAACTCAAACCATCTGCCAACCCATTATCCTTGCCCTTGGTGAACTCATAAGAAAAGGAAAATTGGGCAAGGGTCTCATGCCAACTTGTCTGCTGTGGAGTCAAGGTATGAGGAGCGCGGTAGTAAAGTAAGGCACAGTGATCTGTATGTACCAGGAAAGGTTGGGAAGAGCCATGCAAGTGGTGACGCCAATAAGTCAGCACCCCCACCACTGCTAGTAACTCTTTGTCATATGTGGCATAATTTAACTCAGGCAAAGACATTTTCCTGAAAAAATATTCCCCCAGATGCTCTATTCCATTTTCGCCTACTTGTAACAAGGCAGCCATTATGGTGAAGTTGGAGGCATCAGTAGACACAATGAACTCTTTTGAAGGATCAACATGGCAAAGGATGGACGTGGACAACAGGGTGCACTTTACTGCTTGGAAAGCATCCTCCAAAACGGGGGATCACTGGAGCACTTTTGCACCACTGGCTTATACAAGGGTGCAGCCACCTCAGAAAGATTGGGCGTGAACTTCTTGAGGAACGTACACATCCCCAAAAAACTCCTCAATTCCTTGACCAAAGTGGGGGTGGGCCACTCACAAATAGCCTTCTCCTTGTCTGGAGTTATCATGTGTCCCTGGTCAAACATGAAGTTGCCCAGGAAAGTGACCTGGGACTTGAAGAATTCACACTTGCTGATCTTTAGCATGAGGCGGGCTGCTCTTAACCTCTCCCACTTGCCAAAGGTATACCGCATGGAACTCATGATTAGGGGAACACCAGGATATCATCCATGTAGGCAACTGCGCATACCCCTAATAAGTCACCCAACGCTGCATCAATGCGGCACTGAAAGATAGCAGGAGCATTCTTAAGCCCAAAGGGCAAGACCCAAAACTGGAATATCCCTTTTCTGGTATGGAATGCAGTTAACCACTCTTGTCCCTTCTTAATCCAAATCTAATTATATGCATTGAGGCAATCCAGATTGGAAAAGAACTTAGCCTTCTCCACATAGCATGCAATCTGAGAATCCAAAAGGGATGGGATGTAGATCTGGTACTGTGACATTGTTGAGGTTCCCATAGTCTATGCATGGGCATAGAGTACCATCAGCCTTCTCAACAAAGAGAAGTGGGGAGCATACAGGGGAGCTACACTGAGAAAATAGAGCCTTTTGCTAAGTGCTCCTTCACCCACACATCTAACGCTTCTTCCTCCTGGACAGTCAATGGGTAAATGGGGGAAGATATCTGCACCAAATCCACAGCGAGATTGAACTCACAGTCATACTTGAAATAATTAGGTAATGCTTCAGCTGATGCTACATCAAAGAAAGATTCCAAACACTCCAAACAAAAAGGTAGGGGAACCTCCACAGTGGGCTTCAGCATAGGGGCAAGGCTAAGGGTGTGAAGGTGGGGCCAGTGGGGCAATTTGCTCTGGGTGTTAGCCTCAGACAAAGGAACAACTAATGCGTGACCATTTTTTAATGTTAGGGATATGGTATTCTCTTCCAAGTTGGTTCTCACATCAAACTTCCGCCACCACTTCACACCCAAAATGATAGGGTGCAAGAGGTTTTTGATATCTTGGAAATGATTGGACAAGTGATACTTGCCAACCTGATAGTCCACTGCCCCAATGACCTTCATAGTGGAAATACCTTGGGATGATCCTCCCCTAACCATACCACCTGGCAAGTAACTCAGCTCAAGGTAGTTGGCTAGGCTTTGGTCCATAAAGTTTACAGAGGCACCCAAATCCACCAGAATAGTGGTGCTGATTTTCCCTAAAGGGGAGAAAAGGGTAGCAGTAAGTATAAAATACCCCAAATGTTCTTTATTTAAAGCAGAAAAAGCTATTACATCACCACCAATCTCTTCATCTGGCACAAAAATGCCACCCTGGTATGTGTTTGAATCAAAGAATGGAGAGGGATATATGGCCACTCTTACTACTGAGGCCACATATCCTACCATATCTTCAGCAGGGGCATAAACATTGTTGTATTGTAAGCGCAGCTCCTTTTCAACTTCCTGAGTGCTGAAAATCATGGAAGAGGTCAAACGGGGATTTTCTGGGGTAATTTGATATACAGTAGTAGGTTCCATATCTGAGCCATAAGAGAGCAAATATGGTTCAGAGGTACATATAGGGCTTTCATTATAAAACGCGTTTTTAGATGTGAATGACCCTAAACCCATAATTGCAATGGAATGCCTAACATAATCCAAGGACAACACCCCAAGGCCCATCTGCACTGATTCTGATGGCATCATCTGAACGTGCTGCTAAAGTAAACCTTAATTATTTAACTTGATTCTGTAAATTTTGGTGGAAAGTTGGGGAATCACAACTTTTGTACATTGAAGCATCTGTATCCACCAGGTACAAGTATGAAGGGTGGATACTTTCCAGTTGGAGGCAGCCAAAATAACGCCAAGATGCTCCAACCTTCAGAAAAAAGAGAAAATAGTGGTGCAGCTGATACAGCTGAAGCCCACAGCCAGCGCCCACCATTTACATTTTAAAAAGTCATACACAGAAAAAATTTGTGCACATAAAATTAAGAGGTTGGTCAACTAATGTAAGGAGAGTGTCTATAACTCTCTTGTTCCTGGCATGGTAGTGCACAGTGCACAGGGCCAACGCTAGAGAACTAGTCACCCAAAAAAAAGTTACTAGAGCTCAGCAAAGGGTGCTGGAGCAATAATAACTTAAGTAGAGGAGTGCAATCTTTAGGGTAAATAACCAACCAAAAGCGATGCAGTGCACAGAGGGAGAAGGGATAAGCATCCCAGGTTGGAGGGAATCTGGAAAAAACAATGGTGCACTAGGGGATAACCTAATCATATTTGTAATGGAATGGTTAACATAGCGCTAGACCTCCATGAAGAGGTCTGTACATAGGATTGTCCAAAATAACAAATAAAAATGGGAAAAATAGGAAAGTTTATTGTGGAAAGTTGACCAACAAGAAATGTTGGTCACAAAAATCAAGTTTAAACTTTGTCATGATAAATCTGGGTCAGGCAAAGTGGTCCCAAGCACCAATTTACCAATAGGCAAACACTCCCATCTGAATTATTAGAATACACCAAAACTGACTTCATTTGATTAATTGATTGAAGTTGTACCCTACCCAAACATGTAATTTTATAAATGGAATAGGTTTCAAACCCCCGTTCCTCAATTGCCCAAATCAAATTATCTTTGTTAATTGAAAAACTCATCTATTTTAACACCTGAGCCAATATAAGAGGCTGGGCGTTATGCACCTCACTAGTACCAACCTGGATATATTTGGCTTGTACCCAGCGTTGGTCTAAAGTGTGCTTAAGGTCAGGGAGGGCCTGAAGTTTCACCTTCTGGGCCTCCTGCCACACAGCCTTGTCCTTGGGGTTGGTGCCTGCTATCAAGTCATTTAACCATGACAACCTCACCTTCAATATGTCACTCCAAAGTGGCACAAATTCCCAGTTATTGAAGACAGTGCAACTTTAACTGCTCAAGTCTAAAAGGTGCCTTCTTGTGTCATGCATACTAGTGTTCTTTTTCCAATTCACTTTTATGAGTAGTTTATTTGGTATAAAGTTTGCAGTTATAATGCCATAGGTTGTTATTTGACTGGAGGAAGTCTTCACTGTCTTGTAGCATCTGGACTAAGCATCTCAATCCTTTGGTATCCTGTGTCATAGCTGCTTGTTATTTTTGATCTGTTGCAACTCAGACAGGACGTGGTTAGTGAATCAATATTGCTTTCTAAGTGCTTTGCAGCCACCTTATTTTGCGTTGATTAATTGGTAAAAGGCCTCAACTGCATAACATAATGAGTTATAGCTCCTAGAATGATACAGCTATGTTTGACCTCCTCCTGAAAGTGAGTTATCTCTTGGACCCATTCATTGTTGACTCTGCAGTTGTCCATAGCTTGAATCCTACTGCCAATATGTTTTAATCAAAATGACCTATAAGTTCATCCTAACGCTGTGAGATTTGGACACTAAGGTTATGGTTGTCATTAGCCTGGTGCACCCTTGTAAGCTGGCCTTGAGCTGCCTATTCAGGTCCTGTAGCGCTTTCACATTTTGACAGATTCTGTTAAACACTTCTACAATCAGGTTGTGGTGACAAGAAATGATCAGTTGAGAATTTTGCACGGTAGGTTAAAGATACCCAGCCAGGTATTGCCCCATCTGTGATAGGCTACTAGCTTGTTGTAGTACTTGATTATCTCTTAAAGCCCATAAAGTTTCTTATTGTTGAATCAGCTGGCCCTGATTCTGCTGACAGTAGAATAAAGCAGGCATTAGGTCAGATTATTCGTTGCCAAAGAGCCAGAATTCATAGGGTAACATGTTCCCAATCTCTCAGTTGCTCTGGTGTAAAGTTAAAATCCTTGAGGTGCCCAAATCGAGAAAAATATTGGAAGCTGACTTCCTCCAATGCCAGTTAATCAGGAGTGGGAGGAGCAACATAAAAGGTGACAAATTGGCAGCCCTTGCCATTCTTTCCTTCTTGATTTGAGTCTATTACAAGGGTGGAAATTTATTCTTCTTTGCTACTACAGCCCCCTGTAGTGAGCACCACAAATGTAGTAGGAGGTCCCTTTACTCGTTACTGCACAATTAAGGTTGGCCAGTCTAACTATATCTTCCATATAGAATGATCATGCAGAGAAGGTCTCAATCTTTTAGTATAGATAGATTATGCTAAGATCTAACAAATAAACGACAGGATTCAATATATAAGTATCCTTTATTTAAAATGGGTGAATGATATTTATAGCCAAATTACTTCATTCAAGAAGCAGTAGTGCTCTTGCAATGAGGATTGTTGGGACAAAGGGGTTTTAGACCACCTGTCCTCATATTTTTTAATGTCAGGAGACCCAAAGTTCCTGGGTGCTGGGTTATTTTACTTTCCTTGGCCTGAAAGTCTTCACTCAGGATAACGTTCCTTGAGTGGTAAATCCTAACTATGTTTTTTGTCCCTGATAAAATAGAGGTAAGTAAATTATTAATGGCAAGAAGAGAGTGGTCTATTTGCTTAGAACCATGATTATATGGAAAATCAGGGAGGTTTTCTCAGTAATCTCCAAGCGTTCCGAGCTAAGATCTATACTCATTAAAAATTGGGGATTCTGCGGTAGGCTGGTCACCTTGGTTAAACAGGATTCAATCGCCGCATAGATTGGGTTTGAACCCCAAGATTAAGGGGTTTTGGGGGAGTAATATTTGACTGCATAAGTCAGGGTTGATCCCCAATATTGAAAGGCCTTGAATTTAATTGGGGATTATCCCCAATATTGAAAAGACTTAAATTTAGTCAGGGATTATTCCTGACAATAGTTTTATCTGTAACATAAGATCGGGACCATTCCTTTCATCTAACACACACAAAGCTTGGATTCAGGTAGGAATCCCAACAAGGATCATTGACTATTGTACAATACCATTGTGCAAAGGGATTGATAGGTCAGGAAAGGGCTTGAATGAAATATCACAGAGTTGACTTCAATATAATCTATTTTAGAGAAAAAATACAACAGAATTAGGATCGAGTTGCAAAGTCAAAAACTAAGCCCCAAATCAATTGATTCTCCAACAAACACTTAAATGAGATACAAGTAATGGGAGTAAGCCAGGTCTTAGTTTAATGGGTTAAAAAATAAAGTGGAGGGGTTTAACTATGGATATGGTATGTACAGGTATCACCAACGGTTTCAATAAAAGAACAAATTCAAAAACGCAGTCCCTAAGCTGGCAGCCAAATCCTTAAATGCCTCCATTGGGGTTTCAGGATCTAAACAAAGTTTAGGTCTAAAGCCCAGGCCATTTAAAACTACCTTCAATCTTCCCAGTAAGTTGGGATTGGTGTTTATCTAGTAAAGCGAATGGGCCTGTGTATTTCAAACGGCCGGTGAGCTCGGGGTGTTCAGCCAGGAAGGCTCGCTTAGCTTGGCGGGCAGCGTTGGAAATAGCCGCCTCGTCGTTGGGGTTCCTGTACAGATCACATTTGCGGCACTGATTACAAGCCTCGCCAGGATTATATCGAAAATGCTCACAAAAGTGGGCATACGAAATATCTTTGATCCCTTGACGACATAGGTAGCACATGATATAGCCTTAAAATAAAAAAAATTAATTTAAAGCAATTATCTTAAAGTTAGAAAATGTTCAAACTAGCTACAGTTAAAATAAGACCACCAGGTATACAATCCAAATAGCCAAAACTCAACTCTGATAAGTAACTAAATACCATCTAGTACTAAAAATAAAAAAAACAAATGCTGGCTATGCCAAAAATTAAAGTAGAGTTCAAATAGAAATCCAGTTGGAACTAGACAGTAGAAGGGATCAAAGTAAAAGTATCCGCAAAGTATTTTCGTATAAATGAGCTTACCACAGCGGCATGTCATCTTGTTGCACCCATCATACTTTGTAAACGACAGGTTACATTCGGGGCACTGATCACCAGCATTAGTGAGGCAAACGTAAAAATACCATAGTAATTCTATAGCTCGAGGATGTAAAACCAAACTGCACTTACCGTCCTTTTGACCGCGTCCGCCATGGCCTGTTCAACCTTAAGCCGAAGGGCGTCCCTTTCATTTTCCAAGCACCTATGCGAAGGTAGGCATTGCTGGAAGCAAAGCCTACACGATAACTTCCCACAATCGGGGCTTTGACATTGAAGCATAGTTATCTCCATGGGTGAAATAAGAAAGCTGGGCACATATCGAGATGGCAGGTAAGTTAGGGGATCCTTTGAAGCAATATCAATTATCATCAACGCGGACAGAGCAAAGAAAAACAGGTGGGCGGGAACCAGAACCCACCAAAAGTATCGCAAGGCATATGGCGCATTACGAAGGATTGCCAAAGCGAAAGGCAAAATTAAAAAATTAATTCTCCGAATCTTCCGAAAGGAGGGATCCTGATCCGCCTCGACGTATCGACAAAAGGGGCATCGTGCCAGGGTAAGGGAGAGGACCGTTCCAGCTCACGTTCAACCACAAAGCGGTTGTAGCTCGCTAGAAGGCTAGGCTTCAAAACCCTTTCCAACTCTGTCGCAAGAAAACAAGAATTGCAACCTCCCATATCCATACATGGCACAAGAGTATCTCCCTTGAACCCGCTTTGCCCATGGACAACTTCAAAGACATACCGATTGACGCAATCGAAACAGAAAAGATGCCCTTCATCGCATTGTGCAAGCGCTTCAAATGGAAGCTGAAGATAGCAGCAGCCGCAAGTGATCCCTTGGTTCTCCTCTTCGTACTGGCGCCGGTTAAGCTCCATGGCTACTGCGAGGTCCTGACCTGCCATATCTTTTGCTTGTGCAGTATTGAGATTGAGGTCAAGCAGGAGTTCGAGGGTGTACATACACGGCTCATCATAAATCTTGCGAGAGTTGATATACCCCAGTATGGAATTAACCCAGCTGTGCCGCTGAGCCAGTTCGCCAAGCCGCCTCTGACTCTCAATGAAGTTATAGTTTGTTTCAGCCAGAACAGCTCTGACGGTAGATTTGGGGACCTTGG
>JAKSZP010006104.1:0-26362 GCA_022478985.1 Massospora cicadina | reverse complement strand
TGGCAAGCGGCCCTTCAGCCCTATCATGATTTACATCAAATGATGTCTTCCATGTTTGCTACCAAGATTACCACCTTGAAGATGATGGATCATTTGAAAATATTAGGAGTTACATTTGATATTCTAATAGAAATTTTAAACTGAGTCCAGTATGAATTTCAAATCTTATGAAGAGGACCAAAGGTGCTAAGGAGTCTAATAATTGAAACGTGCTGAGAATAGGGTGAAGAATTTTAGCATATCAATAAAAAAACGCTGTTAACAGTGTGGAGGAAGAGGACACTATTTTGTTCACTGCAGAAGTCAAAGTAACAGATCAATGTGGTCCGGTTAAAAGAGGCCAAACCAGCATAGGATTCAGGAAAAGGGCCCACGGCCTAGATGAGGAACAGTCTAGAGCTGCAGTAAAACTTGTTCCCCTCATTATTTTGCAATAAGAAATTGATGTTAGTGATTTTTTTGTTGATGATGCACAGGATCAATAATATCAAGTGGTCAATTTATATATGATGCAGTAACAGGTCCAAAGCAAAAGGGATTAACCCCAAAATAATTAACGGAGTTACTCATCTGTACGCATGACAACTAGTGGACAAAATTTGAGCTGTGGAGAATCCATAAGAATTGACTGAGTTCAAATTAGATGAGGCAAACTTGTCTATCCCCTTAGCAAAAATCAAGGAATCATTTCCTGATATATCAGTGCAGATAGTTCAGACCCTCAATTCAGCAAATAATGCTGTTACACACTCATCAAACACAGTTTTACAATACTCTAATTGTATGTATATAGATATCTTGGTTAATTGAGTATGGGCGTGGTTGATAGTTGACAGTAAAGCGCCTATCAATATTGTCTTAACCAAGCTGATGAAGAATATGAGGGTCTCGCCCAATTTAGAACACAAAAAATATGGGATGGCCGGGTCAAAAACCACCATCTCACGTGAAGCGTATAGCACTCTACTACTCCAATTTGGATCCTTAGTGGTACCTTCCCCTGAAATAGTTTTGGTCAACCAAAACTACAATAAACTGATTGGGACGGAATTTCTAAAAAAGTATGGAGTTAAATGTAACTTTGAAGATATGTTGACCATATTGGGTCAGACGTTAACATTGGTTTATCATAAAGATGGGGTAGCTCCACTGACTAGGGGGCATAACTTCACCAATATGATCTACAATGATGACATTGTCCCAATTCATTACCAATTAGTTGGCTGAAAGCGATGAGAAATGCTGACGGAAATCCTGGAAAAATCAGGGATTTCCGCTGAGGACAAAGAATTTGAGGACCATATCACCGGGATTGCAGATTATAGTTGACATGAGGTTAGCATTTTAGATACTGTGCTGCTGTATGGAGAGGTTGGAAGAACCTGAAAAGAGTCCAGAGTAGAGCCTTGGGTGGCTCCTGGAATAAACATGCTAGGTCATGGAGAAATTTGATTTCTTTTGGCAAATTTGAGTGGAAAACTGATGAAGATTGAGAAATAATAAATCATCACGTTTGTTCATCTAATCCTGACAGCTGAATTTAGTAATTCCATGATTTTGGGATCCTTGACGAAATGGGATTACCAGCAGGGGCGACCAAAAGCATCAATTTATTGGTTGGTCAAGAGCAACTCGATGATCTGATGGACAGACATCAGGAGGAGGTGCTCAAGTTATTTGATAAGTATCCCAGAGTATTCACTCATGACGACCACAATTTGGGTGTTTAAGAAATGTAACTTCACAAAGTTGACACTGGGGAAAATTTGCTGATAAGAATGAGGCCAATTTGACGGTCAAAGAAGGCCAAAGCAGTAGTGGAGAAAGAAATCAGCAAACTAGTGAAGCATGTGCTTCTAGTTCTGTCATCAAGTCCCTGGGAGAGCCATATCCTAATCATGAAGAATGATGGCTCTAATCGGGTGGTGATTGATTATCAAAGGCTTAATAAGTTTAAAAGGAAGGATTCATATCCACTACCACAAATCAATGATGCGCTAGATCAATTGGGAGAAGCAAAGTATTCTTTGCAATGGATCTAATATCTGGATATTGGAAAGTTGATTTGCTTATGGAAGACTAAGAGAAATGCGCGATTATCACCATGCAGGGGATTTATCAACCAAAGAGGATGCCCCAAGGTCTATGCAATGTCCCTGTAACGTTCCAGAGGGCCATAGACGCCATACTAAATGACCTGAAGTTGTCATGCGTCTTGATGTACTTGGACGATATATATGTTCAGTAGGACATTCACTGACTATTTACACCATTTGGAAGAAGTCTTCAAGAGACTATCCATGGATAATTTGAAGATCAATCCAAGGAAGTGCCACTTCTTCAAAAAAGAGTTGGAATATCTGGGATTTATAATCAACTCTAGTGAACTGAAGCTGCAAGCCCAGAAATTGAAGTCATAAAAATGGCTGTACCAAAAGTTCTAAGATATCCAGGTGTTCCTTGGAATAACCAGATACTATCAAAGATTCATATGGTATTTTGTAAGAATCTCTGATCCCCTACTTCATTTACTGAAGGATAAAAAAAGAATCTGTTTTTGGTGAAGAGGCCCAGTGTTCTTTCAATGAATTATTCCAGTATTTGATAGATTCTCAAATTTTGAAATATTTTAAATTTAATCAAGAGTTTATTAATACAGACCAATGCTTCATTAATGGCGATTGGCGCCCTCATGAGCCAAGTGGATGATCTCAGGGATGAACATCCAAAATGTATGTGAGCTGGACACTCTCAGCAGCTGAGAGGAATCACACTGTGACTGAGCTTGAATACCTTGCAGTAATCTACGCCTGTAAACAGTTTCAGGTGTATATTCATCAAATGCACTTCAAAGTGGTGACGGACCACTCTTCATTGCATTAGCTACACAATTTAAGAGAGCTGGAAGGACAACTGGCCTGATGGGAATTGAAGTTATGGGTTTACAATTATAAGATAGTCCACTGAGCTGGAGCTTCTCATCAGAATGCTGATGGCTTATTAATGTTATCAATGGTCCAAGTGGTATACCAGCAAGCGGATGAGCTATTCTAGAGAATGGTCAATGGAGATATTGGGAACGTGCCCTGGAAAATCCAGGGTGTGCTTCAAAAAGCGATGGAAAACACTGGGCATGGATGGACAAGTTTTCAAGACATTTGATGTAAGACGATTACTATTTCCAAAACTGTCAGAACAAGCGGCTATTTTTAAACCCGCTCATAAGGTTGTCAGGCATGGAGGCCTAAGAAAGACAACTGATCACATTCGCCAGTATTATTACTGGGTCTTCATCAACTATGATGTAGCGGATTGTCTGGCTTGTTGTGTGGAGTGCCAGATGCAAAAGCCACACAAGAACATGACCAGTTATTGACTGGTCTGCCCTGGATTTTCCTGGCATACGGTGTCCATTGACATGATGGGACCATTAACCATAAGTACCAGGGAGCCAAATACATTATAGTTGCAATCAACCATCTGATGGATGGGTTAAAATGAAGCCCTGGCAAAATTAGATGCTACAAGCACTGTAAGGTATATTCTGAATCAAGTAGTATATCAACATGGATGCCCGCAGGTCTTGTTGAGCAATAATGGAACGAATTTCACATTTCATATGATCACATGATTGAATGAAATAATGAGGATTGAGGAGTTGTGTCTGTACCTTACCAGCCAGAGCTGAACAGAATGGTAGAGCGAGTCAATGAAATGGTGCCACGATGCTGAGGAAGCTGGTTGCAGGAAGAACTTCCACATGGGGGAATGTACCTTAGTTTGGTAACGTTTACGTGCAACATAAGTCATCATATGGCAATGGGAAAAACAACGTTTGAGTTGCTATATGGAAGGAAGGCCGCGTTGCCACCAATTTTATATTTGGTGGTTGAACTAACATTGGGGATGAGTGTTGAGCAGTACCTGATCCTATTATCAAATATCCTGATTTAGATGCAATTGCAAGCATTTGATATGACCTTGAAGAAAAGGATCATAGCAAAAACGATGGATGATAAGAACTGACTGGACTTATCAGAATACTAAATAGGTGAAAAAGTTGCCTTTTGTTGTATGCATGGTTTTGGGTGAAGAAACAAGTTAGATGTGTTGTGGTTGGGTCTGTTTGAGATTATTGCCAAGATGGCAATGGACGCCTATTTCATCAAGAACCACACGGATGGAAGGTTTTTAAAAATGAGTCCATGCTAAATATTTAAAGCAGTGGATAAAAAAAATAATAAAAGTGTTCCCAAAGTGCTGCTGAACCATTGAGATGGTTATGTCCTGATGATTTGGTTAAGTCCAATAAAAAAACTGAACCAAAATAGATGGGTAAGTCAAAAAAAGACCTCTTAACCATAGAATCTGGTAGGTCTAAGTATGCCTCAGAAACCAGTTTGGGGGAATAAATAAAAATATGGACCGCTTAACCAAGTGAAGTTCATGTCCCATATAAAAAGGAAGAAAAAAATAAAAAAGATCAATAAAAATATAGCGGAAAAAATTAAACCACATGGAAAAAATATATTTTTATAATTTTTATCATTGGGTATCCTCAACTTGGAGATGCTTCCACCAATGTCACCTCTTGATGAAAGGAGTATGTATCACAGTAGGAGTGAACAAACCGTTAAAAGCTATTTGAGATCAGACGCTAGCAAGGGCTAGACCTACTTGAAGCCAAGTTCATTGAGCGGAGACTGATCCCTGTGAGAATACAACTAGGGGAAGAGAAATAAAAATATTATTACTTACCAAACGTGATACTATAGAGTGGGGAGGGAAGCAACATAGAAAGAAAATGCAGTCATCAAATAACCCCAAGTAATCCCAATATTGCACTGGAGCTGGAAGATTGGTCTTGAGTACTTGCTGATGGCTTTATCAAGAACATTGGACATATGTGCCAGCATCGAGCAAGGAATGATAGGCAGGGTTTGCTGAAACATGCCCCAATCAAAGCCATCAGGGGAAGATACCGATGGGACATGCCAGAAATGAGATAGTCATGTAGGGAGCGGATGGCATCCTGCAGATGATGACTATTAGCTTCTTAGAAGTGAAGGCAGAATGAGCAATGGAAGCTGGGAGAGGCTGGAAACTTCATGGACCAACTTCAAAGAACTTGGCCAGATAAGTGAAGAGCATAAGCTGCAATGTCTCAATCTAGAATTTTTTAAAGATTGAAGGGGTTCAGAGCTATGTATAGAGACTTAATTACTCAGGTCCTCAGTTCTGCATAGGGGAGTTTGAACTGTTTGCAGTTTTCCAATGACTAGTTCAGTTGACAGAACAGCTGGTTTTTAAAACTTCTGAGTTAGAAAAGGAACTCTGGAAGCAAGTTTAATACAGTGAGGGACAATTGAGCAAGAGTGGAGGGCATTGCTTTAGGAGGTTTGATGATTTTAGGAATATCCATGAACGGAGCTAAATCCAAGAGAGTTTTAAAATCTAATTTAAGAATTAATGTCAAAGGAAGGATTGGTTGCAAGAGTTGTTAAGATGATTGCTAACCTGGTTTGTCAGGGTTGAAACCGTTTCTGGTAATTTTATAGAAGAACTGGCTATGGGAACTTAACTAGGAGTATGAGTCCTAGGGGGACCATAGAAGAAATTATATAAAAAAGAATGACTCATCAGTTGGAAGAGCTGAACGTCTTTATTATCATGCTATCAAGCATTTGTTGGTACTGAGATTCTGTATTCAATATATGAGCTGGACAAGAGGGGGGCGTTGGAGTTTTATAATAGTAAACATTATGCACTATGGAATCAATTAAGCTCTAATTTTAACGAAATTAATCTTAAAATTAATGGGATAAGCTCTCCAGAGAAGAATTAAGAATGATATGAGCCAAGAGGTTATTACAAGACAAATAACAAGGCCAAATATAAAGGTGCATTCTTAATTGTGCTGCAAAACAAACATTGACGGCAAGAATATCCTGTCAAGGACAAGAAGTAAAATCAGGATATCAAGGACACCAGACCAAGGATCCTGAATATGACAGTGGGTCATATGCCCTGATGGGGGAAAACCAGATCTCAGGATCAGTATCATCACAAGTAAATCGATCAGCCCATCCTGACAGAAGGTCATGGGGACCATGCTCTGATCTGATGGTATCAAGGAGGAAGAGGAAGAGAACTGCATGCTAAAGGTTTTCCTGAGAAGCGTTGAGTATAGAATGACTGTGCTCAGCTAGAGCCCAAGAATTATTTAATCTGGTTTCCAAGGCAGTTTTCTCCTGTCTAAATCCTATTCTTGCTGCAAATCTAGCAAGAGGGGGGATGTGTTGGGATTTTTGCCCACCTTTTTAGCCATCTTAATTACCATGTATTGCTAGGGAGTAATTTCCTATAGCGAGTGAATTATATATTGGTTAACCCCAATTTTGGCTAACAATGTTTAGGGGATTTTAGATAAATTCTCCTGGTTCAGATCCGTTGAGGATTGATACTGGTGAATACTTAAGATCTCATCAAGCAGAGTTGCTGAAAAAATGGGGGCATCTGATAGTTGATCAATGATTAACTATCAAGTGTACCAATTGGGATCAGTCAGGTTTCATCAATAACTGATTGGAAATTTAAGGAGCAAGTTGTGAGGTGAGTGAAGCCATCTACAACTAGTGAAATGATCAGTTGGTTCATGACCTGCTATAATGGGTAACAAGTCACATTACCTAAGCAGATCACTTGCCAAATATGGTTGGTTTGCTGGGATCAAGTAGAAAACGTTAGGGACACACTTTATGACTCTTTCCATTTTAGGTCTTGAGGATGTCCATCAAAGGAATCCTAACCAGAATGGAGAAGACCATTGTTGATTAAACAACAAAGGGTAATTTAATGGCAACGGCTGCTGTTTTAAGGCTGAGGCGCCAACTGAGGGTTGAGTGCCAAATTCCTTCTATAAATTCCCCTGATAATTCTTTTAATAAAAAACAGACTTTAGCAGAATTCATAATTTGTTTTAGTTCTATTCATCTTTAGGAAATTAATGCTGTTTGTTCTAATTGGGGACTCTTTGATAGGATAAAGAGTAGGGATTGAGGATCCTAGGAAGAGAATCTGCGCTGAGATGGGAATTGCTGCTGACTATATGTCACCAGAGAGAGGCCATAGACTAGGGATCTTGTCAAGAGAGTGTCTGTAACTCTCTCGTTCCCAGCAAGGTGATGTGGGATGCAAACCCACATTGCTAGGGAACTAGCTGTTAATAAAAAGGGTAAGAAGACACCTCAAACGGTGCCTGTGCCAAAGGTACCCCAAGCAAGGGTGTAGAACGCAACATATAAGACCAGGTAAGTTAGGAACATTACAGCTTGAGTGGACCCCAGAGGGGAGTCCATAATCAAGTGTAACTTGGCGTCAGGGAGCTTGGGTGCCTCGATCTGGAGGGGACCTGGGTGGCCCAAGAAAGCACCCGGAATTTTGGTGAATTGTGATAGAAGGTAGTGGCCCACATAGTTGGAGACTTCCCCAAAGAGGTCCGCCACCAAGTTAGCCCAAGGAACCATAAGTTAAACGTAAAAAAACGGGTATTTTATTTAAATAAAGTCGACCAACAAGGAAAGTTGGTCACAAAAACATATTTAAAGTGTTCTGGGGAAATTTGGGTTCTGTAGAAATGCACCCAAGCCTTGACGCTCCAATAAACAGATGCTTCCATCCATTTTAGTAAAATACACCAAAAGTCCCTTCACTCGAGTAATTGATTGAAGCCATACTTTACCTGAGCTTAAAATTTCATAGCTATAGCAGGACTCAAACCTTGCTCTCCAACCAAGAGAATTGAACCACCTTTGTTTATAATGTAAATCGTTCGTTTTAGTGCCTGGGCTGCGATCAGAGGCTGGGCGTTTTGCACCCCTTTAGTATCAACCTGGGCATGTTTAACTTGCACCCAGCGTTGATCTAAGGTGTGTTTCAGGTCAGGAAGAGCCTGAAGCTTTACCTTCTGGGCCTCCTGTCACCCAGCCTTGTCTTTAGCATCTGTTCCTACTATTTAGTCATCCAAAATTGACATTACCCTCTCCTCCTTCTTGGGCTCCACCCCCACTCCAGGGGCGTTTGCTAAGGAGAAGTTCTTATGTGCTGGTGGCAACTTCATAGCAGCAACGGCTGGCTTAGGCTGAGATCCTGCAGCCTCAGGAAAACGATTATGGAAAGATTTAATCAGGTTTTGGGCATGTACACAATCCCATTCTGGCACCCAACTGTTCTCTGCCACGTCAAACCCTTTTCAGGATACCAGATACTTAAGGTGTCGCTTAACCCGGTGGGAGGCTACTATTTCCTCCACTTCCCATTCCGGTGCCCCATCCACAAGATAAGCCTTGGGAGTCACAGGAGGAGGGCCCTCAAACAATGTCAACTTGCTTTCATGAAAGATGGAGAAAATCCAAAACGCAGAGGGAGGATCCAACTGGTATGAGGCATGTCCCACCTTTCTAACTACACAGTAAGGACCAATCCTCTTTGGACCCAGCTTTTTGCATGGCTGCTTGATAGGGATGTTGCGAGCATCAAGCATCACGAGATCCAATTCCTTGTATGCTGGACCCACTTGGCGCTTTCCATCGGCATTCTTCTTATAAACCAGCATAGCCGCCTCCAAACTTATGGACACCCCTTGATGGACCTTCTTGAGAGTCTTAGCAAAGTCCAACACCGCTTCCACTTTGGAACCACAGCTGGGCTCCATGTTAAAAGCAGGGTTAAATCTGTGGTTAGCAAAAAAAGGTGAACAAATGATTGATGAATGCAAATTGTTGTTGTAGCTAAACTGGGCCATAGGAAGGTGAGAACCCAATCTGAATGGTCTGCGGTGGTGTAACAACGCATAAATTGTTCCAAGCACTGGTTCATTCGCTCAGTCTGCCCATCTGATTGGGGGTGATAAGCAGTTGAATGGCAAGGGCAGATCTGAAGAATTTTACACAACTCTTCCCGAAAAGACAGAGGTAAACTGGGGTCCCCAGTCACTGATGATTTCTTGAGGAGCCCCATGAAGCGCAAATACATGGGCGATGAAGAGCCTGGCCATTTCAGCGGCAGTTATAGTTGTTCTGCAAGGAATAAAGTGGGCGAACTTTGTAAAGCGGTCCACCACCACCATGATTGCATCATACCCATCTGAAACGGGTAACTCCACAATGAGATCCACTGATAGGGAAGTTAAGGGCCCTTCAGCCTTTTGGACTGGTACCAGCAACCCTGCTAAAGGTTGCCAATTGGGTTTCATTTGATTGCAGATCAGGCACTCTTTACAGTACCGTCCTACCTGAACAGGAAAGCCCTTCCAATTGTAAGTGCGTCGTATCAACTCTAAGGTTTTTGCTTTTCCAGGATGACCAACGGTGATTCCGTCATGATGGTCCTAGATGATCTCCAGGCGCAGTGGTCCAGCAGGAACCCATAGGCGCCCCTAAAACCACACCATCTCATCCTTCACGTGATAGCCCCTGGATAAGTCCTCCTGATTCAGGGCGCTCTTAGCGAGAACAACAGCATATTTGGTTGATAACAGCTGAGAAAGAACTACCTTCCTAAACATGCTATATTCTGCTGCATTTTCCAAAGGCATGAGTGCTGGCGTATGTACCGTGGACTTAGGAAGTTGAGGCAGAATCATACTTGGTGGAATCATCAACTGGGTGTTGTGAATCTCTACCTCCTTTGGATTGGGAGCCAAAGCAGGGTTGCGGCTCAAAGCATCCGCCAAACCATTCTCCTTGCCCTTGGTGAATTCATAGGAAAATGTAAATAGGGCAAGGGTCTCATGCCAACGGGTATGACGTGGTGTTAGAACATGTGGAGCACGGTAGTAAAACAGGGCTTGGTGGTCAGTGCGTACCCAGAACAGTTGGGAAGAGCCATGTAAGTGGTGACGCCAATAAATCAGCGCCTCCACCACTGCTAATAACTCCTTGTCATATACGGCGTAGTTTAACTCATGAAGAGACATTTTCCTAGAAAAATATTCCACAGGATGCTCAGACCCATCTTCACCCACCTGTAACAGGGCAGCTGCAATGGCGAAGTTGGAAGCATCTGAGGACACAATGAACTCCTTTGCAGGATTAACATGGCGAAGGATGGATGTGGATAACAAGGTGCACTTCACCGCTTGGAAAGCATCCTCCAAAATGGGGGACCACTGAAGCACCTTGGTCCCGCTAGCCTTATATAAGGGAGCTGCCACCTCGGAGAGATTGGGTGTGAACTTCTTGAGGAATGTACACGTCCCCAAAAAGCTCCTCAGTTCCTTGACAGAGGTGGGGGTAGGCCACTCACGAATAGCCTTCTCCTTGTCTAGAGTTATCATATGTCCCTGGTCAAAAACGACGTTGCCCAGAAAAGTAACCTGGGACTTGAAGAATTCACATTTACTAATCTTGAGGGTAAGGCAAGCGACCCTCAATCTTTCTACTACTTGTCAAAGGTGTACTGTATGTGACTCTTAATTGGGGGAAAACACCAGAATGTCATCCATGTAGGCAACCGCACATACCCCCAACAAGTCTTCCAACGCAGCATCAATGCGGCGTTGAAAGATGGCAGGGGCATTCTTAAGCCCAAAGGGCATAACCTAGAACTGGAAAATTCCTTTTCTGGTGCGGAATGCAGTTAACCACTCCTGGCCCTTCTTTATCCGTATTTGATTGAACACATTGAGGCAGTCCAGCTTGGAGAATACCTTCGCCTTCTCCACATAGCGCGCAATCTGGTAATCTAAAGGGATGGGATGGAGGTCAGGTACAGTCACATTGTTTAAGTTTCCATAATTGACATACGGACATAAAGTTCCATCAGCTTTCTCCATAAAGAGCAGTGGGGAGCAAACAGAGAGGTACGCTGAAAGATGGCACCTTTGGCCAACTGCTCCTTCACCCATACATCTAAAACCTCTTCCTCCCGGACAGTCAATGGGTATATGGGGAAGAAATACGCACCAGATCCACAGTGAGTTTAAATTCACAATCAAACTCGGAATGTTCTGGTAGCGTACTAGCTGAAGCTGCATCAAAAGAAGATGCCAACTCCTCCAAACAGGAAGGTAAGGAAAGTCCCACAGTGGGCTTCAGCAAAGGGGCAAGATATGAACTGGGAACATTGGGCCAATGGGGTAATTTGCCTGGGGCGTTATCCTCAGACAGAGTAACAATCAACTGGTGACCGTTTGTTAAAGACAAGGATAAAGTGTTTTCTTTCAAATTAGTCCTGACGTCAAACTTCCGCCACCACTCAACACCCAAAATGATGGGACACAAGAGGTTTCTGGTAGCTTGAAACTGGTCAGATAATAGATAAGAACCTACCTGGAAATTGACTGACTCCATGATGTTTAGTGTGGGGATACCTTGAGAAGCACCACCTCTAAACATACCACCTGGTGAGTAACTCAACTCAAGGTAGTCAGCAAGGTTTTTGTCAATAAAATTATTTGAGGCACCAGTATCCACCAAAATAGTTGTGCTGAACTTTCCATAAGAGGATGTAAGGGTAGCAGTCAACAAGAAGTATCCAGAATGGGATTTATTCTACGCAGAAAACGCCATCAACTCACCAGAAAATTCTTCCTCTGGCTTGAACAAGCCATCAGGGTACGTTTTGGAATCATAGAAGGGGTAAGGATAGTGGGCTACTCTTACTACTGAGGCCACATATCCTACCGCACCTTCTGCAGGTGCATATACATCTTTATATTTGTGGCGAAGTTCCTTTTCCACTTCCTGAGAACCCCTAATCATGGTAGGGGTCAAACGAGGGTTCTCAGGAGTAATCTGATAAGCTGAAATTGAGTCCTCATCCAGACCATATGAGCAAATAAATGGTTTGTTTTGGGATAAATCGCTCACGTTACAAAACGCGTTTTTTGATTCAAATGAACTCCCTCTCATTCCAAGGATTTGGTGTGCATCGTTATCCAGGGCCATCACCCCCAAGCCCGGAGCTGATGTCTCAGCATGCACCTCAGACTCGTGTTGGGGAGAAAAAACAATAACGGAATCATTTTTGGTAAATTCAGGTTTGGACCCTTTGATGTTCCCAATTTCCGCTGAGATGGGGAGGAAATCAGTGGGAAGCATCTCACAATTCAAGGAAATCTCACTATTTTAGGAGGCGGTATTTATAGGGATGACCATGGGTGACATCATTGTGGTGGAATCATCTGAAACCTTTACTTCATTCTTAAGGCTAAACCCCTGTACAATTCCAAGTTTCTAAAAGTAGAAGGATTTGAAGGATAAGATTCCCTCATTTCCAGAGGCGCGCGTGACTTTTCAGCCTCCATATTTATATGATTCAATCTGATGATGGCCAAATTACCTGGCCCCTTCCAGGTTGGGGCGGAGAAACTACCCCAAAGAGTTTTGACAAGATGATCAAATTTGGAAGGAGGCGACTGCCAAATTGGGGAGTTTCGCATTGATATGTCCAAGGTTGAATGGAGAAATGACGTTTTAACCTCATTAGTTAATGACAAAGCCTGGGCTTTTTCACAGAATTCACTCAAGTATACTTTCATCAGATGACCCTCTTGTCGCAGAGAAAAGAACTCAAAGAAGGAATGGAGGGGATGCTTCATCAGGTCGATTCTGCTCCAAGACTTGTTCCAAACCCCCTATTGCTCACCACAAGAGTGGCTGTGTGCGGAGTACTGCAAAAACCCAGTCACCCGCCTTGGGAGACAACTGGGACAACAGATCCACTCCTCACAAAAGCGGACGTGAACTAGATGAATTGTTTTTCCTAACGAGGGTTTTGGCTCAAGGGAAGCTAAGGCCTGATGAATTTCTGAATAAATCTCGGGAGAAAGGTGGGGAATCATGACATTAGGATCGCGAAAAGCCTGAGACCGCCAGGTACGAGCAGGAAGGGTGGGCACTTCCCAATTTGTAGTTTCAAGAATAACGCTGAGACGCACCAATACAAAACCAAATGAGAAAACTGTGGTGAGCACCATTGTGGCAGTGACAAATGGCCAGCGCACCCAATTTACTAATAATGAAAGTCCCACACGGATAATTCTTATGCACATATAATAAAAAGGTTGGTCAATTAATGTCAAGAGAGTGTCTGTAACTCTCTCGTTCCCAGCAAGGTGATGTGGGATGCAAACCCACATTGCTAGGGAACTAGCTGTTAATAAAAAGGGTAAGAAGACACCTCAAACGGTGCCTGTGCCAAAGGTACCCCAAGCAAGGGTGTAGAACGCAACATATAAGACCAGGTAAGTTAGGAACATTACAGCTTGAGTGGACCCCAGAGGGGAGTCCATAATCAAGTGTAACTTGGCGTCAGGGAGCTTGGGTGCCTCGATCTGGAGGGGATCTGGGGGCCCAAGGGAGCACCTGGGATTTTTAAAATGCGATAGAAGGTAGTGGCCCACATAGTTGAAGACCTCCCCAAAGAGGTCCGCCACTAAGTTAGCCCAAGGAACCATAAGTAAAACGTAAAAAAACGGGTATTTATATTTAAGGAAGTCGACCAACAAGGAATGTTGGTTGCAAAAACATATTTAAAGTGTGCCAGGGAAATTTGGGCTCTGCGGAAATGCGCCCAAGCCTTGACACTCCAATAAACAGACGCTTCCATCTGTTTTAGTAAAATACACCAAAAGTGCTTTAACTCAAGTAATTGATTGAAGCCATATTTTGCCTGAGCTTAAAATTTCATAGCTAGAGCGGGACTCAAACACTTGATCTCCAACCAAGCGAATCAAACCATCTTTGTTTATAACATAAATTTTTCATTTTTAGTGCCTGGGCTGCGATCAGAGGCTGGGCGTTTTGCACCCCTTTTAGTATCAACCTGGGCATGTTTGGCTTATACCCAGCGTTGATATAAGGTGTGTTTCAGGTCAGGAAGAGCCTGAAGCTTCACCTTCTGGGCCTCCTGTCGCCCAGCCTTGTCTTTAGCATCTGTTCCTACTATAAAGTCATCCAACCATGACAGATCTAGCGTGGATAAATTTAGGCGGATAAGGGTCTAAAACCCTACTGAGGACATCTAAAGTATTTTAAGGAGGAATACCAGTCAAGCGTTGGACCAACTCCAGTTATCTATTCAACTATGTATTATAATCTTTATATTATTAATTGTATATCATATATTATAAGACAACGTGAAGAGTGCACAAACTGAACCTGTGCAGTTATCAATTAGGGGTCATATTTGTGAATGAGCACAAAGCCCTTAGATTTTAACAGATGGGTAGGCTGCAGCACTGGAAGAGGTTGGATAAATGGTTTCATCTCTTACTGGTGCCCCAAGTGGTGAGATTGGGTGCCTAGATTATGGCGATAAAGCCTGTTATAAAAGTTTTTAAGGTGTCTCTTTGCACTTTGGAGTGCCAAGAGCTATGAGAGTCAAGTGGGAGTATAGATGAGAATGCTCAGACTTGTTTTATGCACCTCTTGGAGTCTGGCCCTGGTTCTACTTATAGTGTGATTTCTGGTGTTGAAGCTAATAAGACGTAAATGATCTTGGGTAAAGTGAAGGAACTTATTAATAACCTTTATTTTTAAGGGTTAAAGAGGGGTTTTCATGGAGTGCGGCAGTGAAAAATTAGAAAGAGATTGACCTCATTCTGTGTTGAGAATTTAGTTCTAACCCAGCTTGATTTAGGCTGGTGTGTCTCTTGTCAGAGTACATTCATCTAGGGTTTAGTAATGAATAGGAGGGAAGCAGGAAAAGCTCACCAGATGGTCCCTTAAGTGGCAGGAGCTGTTTAACACATAAATATATCCTAGGTAAGAGAGGGGAGACCATCCAGTAGAAGGTAATAACCAGTTCACGTTGTTTTTTTCTTAAAAGGGTAAAAGTGTGAGGGTACTGTTCTGACACTAGATATACAGCAATAAAAGGAGATAACAGAGTTTTTTAGCCTTTGTGGATCAAGTCAGAGCAATTGAACATCTGGTAAATGGCAAGTAAACTTCTAGAGTCTGTAGCCAAAAGTACCAAGGCGTCAGAGGTTGATAGGAAGCGGTAATCAGATATTTATGTCAAAGACAATAAGTTTGTAGGGAAGGAGATGAAAAAAAGATGTTCTAAGAGGTATGGGAACTATGTGCTAAAATTTGGTAATTTTCAGAAGACTTTTATTAGACTTACCATGGGTGAGGCAAGGCGCAGACTCTGCAAGATTGGCAAAGGAGGTAAATCAAACTAAAGTTTTGGAACAAAAGCATCTATCTATGGCGTGAGAACTGTTAATAAAATTGTCATTTTAAAAAATGGATAACAAACACAAAACAAAATAAAAAAGTGAAATTTAGAACCTGTTTATTAACCTATTTTAAAGATCGTTACACAATGAGAGAGACCATAATGAGATTATATTATTATTAAGGTTTAAGGGGGATTTTGCAAATAATGTCTTGAAGTCAAATTTGAGCTAAAAGTTTGGGCACATAAATTTAAGCTCAATTTTCCAGGGTTTTCCCTTTTTTGAGAATCATGTTTTATATAATAACCATAGTGGGTCTATGGGAATGCTTCCTCTACTAACTTACCTTTGCTTCATGTATCTTTTCAAATATTTCTCAGCATACTTGTAAACATACTTTTATAATATGCTAATATGTTAGATCATTACAGTTTTGAGGAGAGATTTGGGATTTTCTATGACCAGTTTCATTAGCCTTTATAGGGCGCTCAATCTCAAATAGTTTAGAACTATCTGTGAAAGTTGGTAAAAGTTTGAGCTTCTTCAGCAGCATCAGTTTATGCTCTTCTGGTGACCTCATCTCATATCACTTTAGCATCCCCAAGCCATTTAATTCCCATTCCTTGTTCTATCAAACCTAAAAGTTGATCAGGATTATCTCTAGTCCTTCAGCCCTGTGGTGATGAATGTACATTCATAGTAACTAGATTAACTTTTCAAAATTGATAATAATAGGGACGTACACAAATTTATATCCTGATTAAAATTAGCATGAGGGTGCCAACGAACCTCTAAGCTGGCTACCTTAATTTATTCACTGGTTTAATAAAGCCAAGAGCTATTATGTCAAGATATAAATGAAGTTATAAATTACATATGAAAACTCCAAAAAAAATCGCTAATGGGTTTGAGGAATGGAGAGGATGACTACATGGAAGACCACTTTCCTTAATTTATTTTTATATAGAAAAATAATTTTAAGACTTTGCTAATCGCTACTACCTCAAGGCATAAGTTCTATATGGTGCTTAAGCTTATAATAATTTGCCGCTCAATTTCCTTTTGCCACGCCTGTGAGCCCTAAAATGTGTAGTATGTATTGAACTTGATTTTTACTTATGAACATACAGTTTCACAATTGTTACTTATCTTTTCAAATGCGCTTCCAAATTTGAGGTGCTAAACAAGAGTCACCGTGAGCTAAACAAGTACATAATAAGACCAACTACCCAAAAAGGATTTAAATAGTAACATTGGCCTTTGCTTAATAGACCTGATGTTTGACAAATCACTTGTCACATATACAAAAACTAGGGCACTTGTGAATTAATGTCTTGCTATATTATAAAAAACTGAAGGTCCATATTTTGAATCTAGCAGCTGAAGATGCCATAGGAAAGAAGGGGAGGAGTATAACTGATATATACTTCTGCCTTAGCAAAAAATCCATTCAAAAGTTTATAAGGAACCATGACACTGATGAGATAATTAATAATGATCATGATTCCCTAGACTGCTTTTCAACAATTAAATTCATATGATGTGGTAGTCAAAGACATTTTTACAAAGTCCCTAGAAGCCAAGTCAGCAAAAAACCATTAGTAAAGCCTTATGTGTAATAATAGGAGCATTAATGTAAGGAGAGTGTCTATAACTCTCCTGTTTCTAGTGTGGTAGTTCTCAGTGCACAGGGCTAATGCCAGGGAACTAGCTGTTAGAATAAAAGTCACTATTGCCCAGCAGAGGATGCTGAAGCAATAATAACTCAAGCAAAAGTGAGCGATTAATAAGGTAAAAACACAACCAAAAATGACGTGGTGCACTAAGGAAGAAATGGTAAACGTCCCAGGTTGGAGGGAACCTGGGCGAACCAATGGTTCACTAGGTGAAAGCCTAATCATATATAAATGTGGTTGTTAAGGTAGCGCGAGACCTCCTCAAAGAGGTCTGCACACAGGATCGTTTGAGATATCATAAATAAAACGTTAAAAATGGGGAAATGTTTATTGGGAAGTCGACCAACAAGGAATGTTGGTCATGGAAAACATGATTAAACTTCGTTGGGGGAATTTGGAGTCTGCCAAAGTGGTCCAAGCACCAATCCACCAATAGGCAAACACTACCATCCAAATGGGTAGTTAACACCAAAAACTGACTTAACTCATGTAACTGATTGAAGTTGGATTCAACCCAAACATATGATTTCATAAATGGAATGGGTTTTGAAACCCTGTTACTCGAATAACTGAATTGAACCATCAGCATTGATAGTGTAAACCGTCCATTTTAATGCTTGGGCTGATGTAAGGGGTTGGATGTTAGGCACCTCACTAGCGCCAACCTGGGCATACTTGGCTTGTACCCAGCGTTGGTCTAATGTGTGCCTGGGGTCAGGGAGGGCCTGAAGCTTCACCTTATGGGCCTCCTGCCGCCCAGCCTTATCTTTAGGGTCAGTCCCCACTATGATGTCATTTAACCATGGCATTACCCTCTCCTCCTGATGGGGCTCAACCCCCTCCAGGGCTTGCGCAAGGGAAAAGTTCTTGTGGGCTGGGGCCAACTATATGGTGGCAACGTTCAGTTTAGGTTAAGATCCAGCAGCCTGGGGAAACGCTTGTGGAAGGCTTCAATCAGATCTTGGGAATGCACACAGTCATGCGCTGGAACCCAACTGTTCTCTGCAGCGTCAAACCCCTTCCATGATACCAGGTACTCAAGTCTTCTTTTAACACAGCGGGAGGCTACTATTTCTTCAACTTCCCACTCTGGCGCCCCATCCACGAGATAGGCCTCAGGAGTCTCTGGTGGGGGCCCTCAAACAACGTCAGTTTGCTCTCATGAAGCGCATAGAAGATCCAAAACGCAGAGGGAGGATCCAACTGGTATGAGGCATGGCCCACCTTTCTAACAACGGGGTAGGGGCCAATCCTCTTTAGACCCAGCTTCTTGCATGACTGCTTGATAGGGATGTTACAAGCATCAAGCATCACTAGATCCCCTTCCTTGTACGCTGGACCCACTCAGCACTTCCCCATCAGCGTTCTCCTTATACACTTGCATTGCCACCTCTAAGCTTGTGAAAACCCCCTGATGGACATTCTTGATTGTCTTGGCAAAGTCCACCACCGCTTCAACTTTAGACCCACAGCTGGGCTCCATGTTAAAGGTGGGGTTAAAGCCATGGCTGGCGAAAAAAGGGATACAACTTATCAAAGAATGCAACGTGTTGTTGTAGCTAAACTGTGCCATAGGAAGGTGAGAAGCCCAATCTGAATGATCTGCGATGGTGTAACATCGCAAGAACTGCTCTAAGCACTGGTTCACTCGTTCAGTCTTCCCCTCTGATTGAGGGTGATAGGCAGTCAAACAGCAGGGGCGAATCTGAAGAGTCTTACACAACTCTTCCCAAAAGATGGAGGCAAAGTTGGAACCTGGTCACTGATAATCTCTTGGGGAACCCCATGGAGCGCAAACACATGTGTGACGAAGAGCTTAGCCATCCTAGCCACGGTTATTGTAGTTCTGCAAGGAAAGAAGTGGGAGAGCCTCATAAAACGGTCCACCACCACCATGATGGCATCATAACCATCATAGACAGGTATTTCCACAATGAAATCAACTGAAAGGGAAATCCAGGACCCATCAGCCTTTTGGACTGGTACCAACAACCCCGCTAAAGGTTGACGATTGTGTTTCATTTGGTTGCATACCAAGCACTCCTTACAATACCATCCCACCTGAGCAGGCAAGCCCTTCCAATTGTAGGTGCAAAGTATCAACTCCAAGGCCTTTGCTTTCCCAGGATGACCAATAATGATTCCATCATGATGGTCCCAGATGATTTCCAGGCGCAGTGGTCCAGAAGGTACCCAAAGGCGCCCCTGTAACCACACCATCTCATCCTTTACATGATAACCCCTGGATAGGTCCTCTTGATTTAAGCGCTCTTAGCAAGTTCCATAGTATATTCAGCTGACAGCGGCTGAAAAAAGCAACCTTTTTGAACATACCATATTCCTCCGCGTTTTCCAGAAGTTCAAGCGCTGGCCCTTTGGCCAAGGGAGAGGGAAGTTGCGACAGAATTTTATTTGAATGAAACATCACATGTGTGTTGTGGACTTCTACCTCCTTTGGATCAGGAGCCAAAGCAGGGTTGCGGCTTAAAGCATATGCCAAACCATTATCCTTGCCCTTGGTGAATTTATAAGAAAAGGTAAATTGGGAAACGGTATCATGCCACCAGGTCTTCTGTGAGGTTAGGACATGAGGGGTGCGGTAGTACAGCAAGGTACGGTGATCTGTATGTATGTGGAACAGTTGGGTAGAGCCATGCAAATGGTGACGCCGATATGTCAGCGCCTCCACCACTGCTAGTCACTCCTTGTCATAAACGGCGTAATTCAACTCAGGCAGAGACATTTTCCTAGAAAAAATATCCCATTGGATGCTCTATCCCATCTTTGCCTACTTGTAACAAGGCGGCTGCTATGGCGAAGTTGGAGGCATCAGTGGACACCATGAACTCCTTTGAAGGGTTGACATGGTGAAGAACATTCATGGACAACAGAGTGCACTTCACTGCTTGGAAAGCATCCTCCAAAAAGGGGGACCACTGAAACACCCTGGCACCACTGGCCTTATATAAGGGTGCTGCCACCTCAGAATGATTGGGCGTGAACTTCTTAAAGAATGTACACGTCCACAAAAAGCTCCTCAATTCATTGACTGAGGTGGTGGTGGGCCACTCACGAATAGCCTTCTCCTTGTCTGGAGTTATCATGTGTCCTTGGTCAAACATGACGTTGCCTAGAAAAGTGACCTGGGACTTAAAAAATTCACAATTGGAAATTTTCAGCGTAAGGCTGGCTTCCTTTAACCTCTCCACCACTTGCCAAAGGTGAACTGCATGGGGCTCAGGATCATGGGAAAACACCAGGATATCATCCATGTAGGAAACCGCAAATACCCCTAACAAGTCCCCCAACGCTGCATCAATGCGGCATTGAAAGATAGAAGGGACATTCTTAAGCCCAAAGGGAATAGACTGAAACTGAAAGATCTCTTTTCTGGTATGGAATGCGGTTAACCATTCTTGTCCCTTTTTAATCCAAATTTGTTTGAACGCATTGAGAAAATCCAGCTTGGAGAATACCTTAGCCTTCTCCACATAGCGTGCAATATGAGAATCTAAAGGGATGGGATGTAGATCTGGTACTATGACATTTTTAAGGTTCCCATAGTTCACACATGGGCGTAGAGTACCATCAGCCTTCTCAACAAAGAGAAGTGGGGAGCATAAATGGGAGGTACGCTGAAAAATCGCACCTTTGGCCAACTGTTTCTTCACCCACACATCCAACGCCTCTTCCTCCTGGACAGTCAATGGGTAAATGGGGGAAGATATTCACACCATATACACAGTGAGCTTGAAGTCACAATTGAACTTGGAGTGCTTAGGGAGGGCGTTGGCGGATGCTGCATCAAAAGAGGATTCCAAACCCTCCAATCAAAAAGGTATAGGAACTTCCACTGAGGGCTTCAAAAAAGGGGCAAGGCTATAAGGGTGAAGGTTGGGCTAGTGGGGCAATTCTCCCTGGGCGTTAGCCTCAGACAAAGGAAGAACTAATGTGCGCCCATTCTTTAATGTAAGGGATAGGGTATTTCTTTCAAGTTGGTTTTAACGTAAAACTTCCGCCACCACTCCACTCCCAAAATGATAGTGAACAAGAGGTTTATGACATCCTGGAAATGATTAAACAAGTGGTACTTGCCAACCTAATAATCCACTGTCCCAATGATCTTCAGAGTGGGAATACCTTGGGACGCCCCTCCCTTAACCACATTACCTGGAAAGTAACTCAGCTCCAGGTAGTTGTCTAGGCATTGGTTCATAAAGTTATTAGAGGCGCCAGTATCCACCAGTACAGTGGTGCTGAATCCCCCTAAAGGGGATGAAAGGGTAGCAGACAGTAGAAAAAGCCCTGAATGGTATTGATTAATAGCAGACAACGCCAGAACATCACCAACAAACTCATCCTCTGGCATTAGCACATCAACAAGGTGTGTTTTGGAATCATAGAAGGGGGAGGATAGTTGGCTACTCTTACTACTGAGTCCACATACCCCACCATGCCTTCTGCAGGTGTATATACTTTATCATATTTAAAACAAAGTTCTTTCTCCACTTCCTGAGTGCCACGGATCATAGTAGGGGTCAAACGAGGGTTCTCAGGGGTTATTTGATATACTGGAATAGGGTTCTCATCCAGGCCATAAAAGCTATTAAACAGCTCAGAGGTTTGGGTAAGATTTTCGTCATAAAACGCGTTTTTAGACACAAACAACCATATTCCCCCAACTGCAATGGAAGGCCTGACGTTATCCAAGGCCAAAACCCCCAAGCCCATCTGCACCAATTCATCTGGAATTGGTTGAATGCGCTGTTGAAGGAAAAATTGTTTATTTAATTTGAAAATTAATAAATTTGGTGGAAAGTTGGGGAATCACAACTTTTGGACCTCGAAGCATCCATATCCACCAGGCACAAGCATGACGGGTGGATACTTTCCATTTGGAGGCAACCATAATAACTCTGAGTATCTCCAACTTTTGGGAAAAAGAGTAAACAGCGGTGCGGCTGTGGACGCCCAAATCCCATAGCTGGCGCCCACTGTTTCCACTTTGGAAAAGTTACACACAGAAAAAGTTCAGGCATATAGATTTAGGTGGTTGGTCAACTAATGTAAGGAGAGTGTCTATAACTCTCCTGTTCCCAGCGTGGTAGTGCTTAGTGCATAGGTCCAACACCAGGGAACTAGCCATTAGAATAAAAGTTACTATTGCCTAGCAGAGGGTGCTGGGGCACTAATAGCTTAAGCAAAAGTGAGTGATTAATAAGGTAAAACCCCAACCAAAAATGACGTGGTGCACTAAGGAGGAAATGGTAAACGTCCCAGGTTGGAGGGAACCTGGGCAAACCAACGTTGCACTAGGTGAAAGCCTAATAGTATATAGAATGTGGTTGTAAAGGTAGCACAAGACCTCCTTGAAGAGGTCCGCGCATAGGATTGTTCAATATATCATGAATAAAATGGTAAAAACAGGGAAAGGTTTATTGGGAATTCGACTAACAAGGAATGTTGGTTGGGAAAACATAATTAAACTTTGTTGGGGGAATTTGGGGTCTTCCAAAGTGGTCCCAAGAAATGATCCACCAATAGACAAACACTACAATCTGATTTGGTAGTAAACACCAAAACCAACTTCACTTTAATCAATTGAAGTTGGATTTTACCCAAACTCGTGATTTCATAAATGGAACAGGTTTTGAAACCCCGTTACTTGACTAACTGAATTTAATTGTCCGCATTAATAGTGTAAATCGTCCATTTTAATGCCTAGGCTGACGTAAGGGGATGGGCATTAGGCACCTCACTAGTGCCAACCTGGGCATACTTGGCTTGTACCCAGCGTTGGTCTAATGTGTGCCTGGGGTCAGGGATGGCCTGAAGCTTTACCTTATAGGCCTCCTGCCGCCCAGCCTTATCTTCAGGGTCAGTTCCCACTATGATGTCATTTAACCATGACAATTAAGAGCTTACAGTCATTTCTGCCAGTACCTCAAAGTTGGTAGAGATCTACGTGACCATACATATCATATCAATAAAGAATCAAGCATCCAGTTATGTGAGGACCTAAAACTAATTTAGGTTAATCTGACAAGATTGATTTCACCTTTTTTAAAACTTTCTGATACTTATTATATGTAGTACACATACATTTATTATATTGTTAATAAGCTAATGGTTAGAGCCATAGAAAAAAGTGGTGTACTAATTAATATTACATCAACCAAGCTAGAAAAACTGGTGTTCATGCAACGCATTTACCATAATAAAGATCATAAACTGTGGGTCCTAGTTTGACTAAATTTTAGTAGCTTATTGTGCTCATCTGTTGCAAAATTGGCTCACTAGTAGCAATAGCTCCAGCCACTGTTTTACAAAATCAAAAATTATGACTTTTTTATTGGAACCTCTTTTTTAAGAGGATATACTAATCAGGCTGAATTGAAAATAACACTTTTGATGTACCTGATTATACCCGTCCACTATTTGACATAAGGAATAACAGAGACCCAACGCCATTGAATCATTAGTCTTTTAATCTAGCATTAAGATATGGAAAAGTGCAATTGGTCATTAAATATAAGTGGCCACACCAAACAATCTCCCAAGTAAAATTTAGAACCTAAGGGAATCCCACTAAGTCTAATCAAAGTTTACCCATTCTGGAAGGCCAATAATATATTTTGTAAACCAAAATTTACTTAAGAATTCTCAAGGACTATATGGCGATATATTTGTTCCATTCTGCCAATTAAACTTGTAACCTGTAACTGTTTCTGAGTTTATCCTTCAAGCCATGAAAATATCCAAGGATTATAAGCTATTTATTCCATAGCTTTCTAAGATAATGTGACATCAGACTTTTTCTTTTGTTCATATTTTATAACTTAAAGAATTACAAAATATTCATAATTTTGGTAAACTGTATTAACATGTACTAAAAAGCAGGGATATCTAAACTGTTTGCTCTCTGATACCTCAATAAGACCTCTCAAGTCTAACTGAAAACTAACTGGACTAAGCTCTGGACCAACTTAGAAATATAGAACAATTTATGCAAAAAGGTAATAATTAATTGAGTTGCACAAAGAATGTGCTACAACACATTGATATGGGAAATTAACCACCCAAAAGCATTTAAATTATCAGAAGTTCAATAGTAGTTAAAGAAGGTAAAATTAAAAAAAACTAACAAGTACAGTTGTGATTTTAGTGCCCTCTAAGATCCCTTGGGCTTCCCCCTATGATAATTATAAACGTGAGAGACATATATAATTACATGATAAAAATTATAGGAAGCTAATGAAGTTATTAAAAGGACCCCTATCCATTACCATAAGTTGACAATGCACTTTACTACTTAGGCAGCGTGCAATACATTTAGTTTTGAAACTAATTTATGGCTACTGGAAGATTAAGCTGCCAAAGGAAACATCAGAAATGCGCTATAATTATAACTCAAAGCCTATACCACTCTAATCAGATGCCTTAATGGTTGTGCAACGCCCTGCAACCTTCAAGCATGACATGGATACCATAATGGGCGATATAATATACTTAGGTTTGATACATGAATAATATATCTGTTTTTTCTTACATTTGATAAACATATGCATCAACTGGATAAAGTCTTCTGCTGAATCGCCAAGAAAGACCTTAAAATCAAGCCACAGAAGTATAGCTTCTTTTCAGAACAATTAGAAACCTGGTTTTTGTCATTAATCAGCAAGGCTTATGGCCCCATCTGGTTAAGGTTGAAGCAATTGAGAGCATGACACTGCAGAGTAGAAAGCAAGGCATCCAGTTGTTCCTTGAGATGATTGGCTACTACTGCCACTTAGTCAAAAAATTAGTATCCTAGGAGAATGTCATTTCACTGTTTTAAATAATGGCAATTTTTTAACAGTAAATTGTTAGTTGCATTCAACAAGTCAACTTGCCAAACCAGGCGCTGATACTCATGTGACCCCATCTTTAAACCACTTTATCATTCAATAAGATTCATTGCTTACCATCATAGGGGTGGTGTTATCACAAACTAACCTTGATGGGGTTGAGCACCCAGTGGCTTACTGTTGCTGAACCTTGGATGAGCACTAAAGAAACTATATGGTTACTGAGAAGGAGTGTTTATCTATAATAGTGCTTTTAGTAATTCCATGAGTATTCTCACAGAGTGCACTTCACATTATTAACTGACCATGACTCAGTTTTATGGTTACATAATTATAAAAGACCATTAGGGCGTCTGGCCATATGAGCTTTAAAACTATACGCTAAAAATTTTATATACAACACTGTAACTTTGTGAAACAACAGAATTCCAACTGTTTATCCCATCTGCTCATTGTAGAAATAACCGCTGTCCTGGAAGATATCTTACCTGATATTATTTTAATAAAAAATATAATAAAAAACCAGAGGAGGTTCAACAAGCTTTGGATAAACAAAGTAAGAAGAATATTAAAAATGGAAATTTTATAAGGGCCTCAATGAGCAACAATTTTCAATATTAAGGCTGATGAAGCAAACAGATATATATATATTGGCGCCCACAAGGCCACGTGTAATGTGAGATTTAAGAAGACTCTTGAGCAGTTGAAATATCACTATTATTGTGAATTGATGCATTTTGATATCCATGAAATCCTTAGTGTTTCAAGGAATATAATTAGAAGTCCTATACTAAAAGGCCACTCTAAATCAATTGGTTAAACATAAATTTTCTCTGGGCACACCATCTCCATCAATGTGGTAGACCCACTGCCAAATAGTTAATGGAAATAAAAGTACATTATAGTGACTATTGAGCAAAAAACCAATTGGGTAGAGGCTAAACTGATAAAGATCTTAGGCACCACTGTGGCAGCAAAATTATTTTGAAGAACATCATTACCATCATGGATGCTCATAATTCTTACTAACATAAAATGGGACCAATTTTTATATCTTGGGTAATCTTTAATTTAACAATATGTTGGGTATTTAAGTAGTTTTTTCAACTTCACCACCATAAGACCATTGGCACCATGGAATAGGTAAGTGGTACTCTTGTTGGAATCTTGCAGAAGCTAACTATGGTCAAACCATTTAACTAGAACCTCTTGCTGTCTTCCACCGTTTTTGCCTATAATATTGCTTTTTACTCATATATATGGAACTGTTGCTATTTCAGTTACTATATAGGAAGCAACTCACACTACCCCCTATTTTATAATCATGCGTCCATGAATAGGACATGAGCACAACTAAGTATTTAGAGTACCTCATTCAGACAAAAACTTAACTACAGAGCAAAGCATATTCTACTGTGCTATCTCAAAGAATGAATTTTGAAAACAGAATAATTAGATTTCATTGGACCTTACCTAGGTTCGCCATTGGAGAGCTCTTTTTATACTGTAATAACCATGGATATAAAGGATTAGTAAACTGGAAAAAATTTGGAAAAGGCTCTTTTAGACCATAAATAAAACTTCCACAGACTTCTACACTCTGATAGATCCTGCTTGAGGTTATCTCAAAAATTGGGTGTCTTATATGTTCC